>CAXAQZ010000041.1:0-11550 GCA_963971145.1 Sussaba pulchella
GGGACATGTCTTCCATTCCACTTTTCTATTTTCAGTAGTTTAAACCGTGCGTTGTCTGTCAGTCGGTCAGTGACAAAACAGTTTTATATACGTAGATATTTGAGAAAAATACTGGGTTCGCTCGTGATCATATTGATATGAACCTTAATGTGTGGTGAGATGGCTTATAATATTATTCGTATAAATTTTCATGTCCACTGATATGGTTAGTCAATAATTACAAAAATAATCCTGTGATAATTTCGCTTGTACTATACAAATGATGAAGAATATATTGTAAATCATGACGTTTCAACTTTTTGTAATTGTGAAAGTTATTTTCGTGAATCCTTAGTTTCATATACATTCTAGCAAGAGTGTCCGACTTGCCCATGCTATATGCAAAGTTAAGAGGCTCCATTAAGGGCAATGCGGGTGATATAAATGGAGATATATGACACTCACTTGCAATAGAGAATAAGGTCGACAAAAAAATGTTGTTGATTAATAACGATAATACAAAATAACCATCACGTAATACATCTATAATTTTCAATTGGATTGGAATAGATGAGGGTAAAAGAGAAAAAGTGGAACCTTGCACATTGCTTCGTCATAATGTTTTACATTTGCCAGAGTTTCCTCCATGAGGAACTGTGTCAATCAATTTTGGCTTCCTCATAGAGGAAGCTTTGGCAAATGTGAAAAATTATGAGGAAGCAATGTGCAAGGTTGAACTTTGAACCCTTGTTTTCATATAAAATTCGTTCGTAAATCGATCTAGTCCAAAATAAATATATGGTGAATTCCATGTCAAATCTAAAAAAATAAAGTCGCATGAAATTTAAACGCCTTGATGGATTTGGCCTAAATTTAATACGAAACATCTTTCGATAATAGTGTGACTTTGTACTAAATTTTAGCCGGATATCTCGAAAATTGCGCAAGCTAGAGTGCGCACGACACTTTTCAACCAATTTCCAAATTCTAAAAAAAAAAGTTCTGCATGGATTTTGCTCAAATTCAGTACCAATCATCTTCTTGAAGAAGTTTAACATTTGGCTGAAATTGAGCTCGGTATCTTGAAAATTGTGCGAGATAGAGCAAAAAAATCGATTTTTGAAGAATTTAGAAATCACGTAAAAACAGAAGAACTGCATGAATTATTCCGAAAATTAAATGAAGCAAGGCGCCCGGAACCCTTCACATGTGTGATAAGTTTCAGCTTGATGTCTCAAGCCGTTCTCAAGTTATTATGGTTAAACCAATGCTACACAGACACACACACACACGCACACGCACACGCACACGCACACGCACACGCACACGCACGCGCACACGCACACGCACACGCACACGCACACGCACACGCACACGCACACGCACACGCACACGCACACGCACACGCACACGCACACGCACACGCACACGCACACACACACACACATACATCCGGACATTTTTTCTGAATGTGATTTTTAGATGTTTTGGGACATTTTGAACACGTTTTCATGAACATGTCGAAAAAAAATGTTGTCCCGAAAACAAAACTTTTATAAGGAAGCAAAAAGTGACAAACCCAGCTCCCGTGCCACGAAAACGGTAAGCATCGGAATAATAAACCGAGGTGGAGGTTATCTCCACAGCCGACAGCTAAAGTGCTGTCATCTTTTGAGAATTGAAGTTAAAATTTTAATTAAGTTTAATAGGAGACGTTCATAAGACCATCATCATGAACATGAACTCAAGAACTGTTTTCGTAGCGCGCACAACCCCCGACACATCTGACAGTCAAGAAAAAAAAAAAAAATCAAAAAAAAAAATTTCGAAAAAAAGTTGAAATTTTTTTTTATTTTAAAAAAAAATGTTATTTTTTTATTTTTAAAATTTTTTTCTCCAATTTACTACGAATTTATTTCGACAAATGTTAAATTTCCTAAAGAAAATAAAAAAATGTAGGAGACACTCACTGAGAATTTGCATTAATTCTTTTTCGGAAGAATTCCAATGGAAAAGTATTTGAAATACTTACGATTTGAATGGTTTTTCATTCGTTTCGAAATCATAACAAATGCTTCTCGGTCTTCACTCGGCGCCCCGGTAAGGCTCGAGTGATGAACCATTTGTAAACAAGACACCGGCCGAGTGGTTATGTAGCTTGTATTTGACCCCGAAATAAATATAGGATGAAAAAGAATTTTGTATTTAGCTCGGATTTAAATACAAAATTCTTTTCCATTCAGTATTTATTTCCGATTAAAATACAAGTGATTTTTGTTTTTAAACCTGTATTTAAATAATTTTTTTATTCAAATGTGCCCATCTCTGCTCACGACGCAACCAGCGAAGAAGCCTACCGTTGCAATACATATTGATAAACAAAAATGTGAGCAACATTTCGAGATTGGAATCGCTAGATGAACTCGTTTCTGATCACAATCCTGTCCTTTTCGAGCTGGGAAACCAGACCTTAAATGAAAGGAAAAAATGAAGTGTGTTACGTCCCCGTAACGCCACCACACAGACGCCTGAAGGACTGCAACCCTCCAAACACGGGCGTAAGCGTATGGCCTTTCTCAAGGGGCCTACAAAGATACAAGGGAGGGAGTTCTTGGACCTTCAGCTCGAAAGGATAAGATTCTTCTCACCTTTTGTATAAAACTAAGAAGTGGGAAACGGGACATTTTAACCAATGAGATACAAAGAAAATTTGCCCTTTCCCACCCTTACCACTAGCTTCGTAGTTTAAAAGCGAAACGCGTCTTAGAAAATAAGAAGGTGGGAGACGATGTTTTTAACCAATAATGAATAAGGAAAACTAACCTCTCCAACCTGGTTTAATATTTTGTGTGGACTCGAGATTGTATAAAAGGGCCACATACGCGTCTTTTAGACAGTAATAATTCAAGCTCCGACGTCGCAACATCTCTTAAAATCATTTCGGGCCCAGTCCTAACTAATAAATATTTTCAATTTTAATTCAAAGAAAAAGGACTCTAACTTTTTGTAAGTTTCCTCTCAATTCTCTTTCCGAATTCCCAAACTACCCTTTGTGAGTAACGCGTACCCACGCGGACTCAGATCCTTCCAACTCCGAGAGTAACGCGTACCCACGCGGACTCTCATCTCCTAACCCGAAGGTAACGCGTACCATCGCGGACTCACATCCTTCCAACTCCGAGAGTAACGCGTACCCACGCGGACTCTCATCCCAAATCACGGGAGTAACGCGTACCCACGCGGACTCCCATTCTTTTATTAACTAAATTAACACTAGTTTTAGATATAAAGGTAACGCGTACCCACGCGGACCTTTATCACACACACACTAACCCATACATACATTTTACACTTTATTCTCAATAAATATCTCAAATAAATATCTAAGAATAAATTTCTTTCTAAATCAAATCGTCAGCCCGTATCCCTGACCAATTAGCATTTGCTAAGGTCAAAAACAGGGCAAATCCAATATCTTGTTACGCCGGACGTAATAAGTGTTATAAATTTAGATTCTATGGAAGGATGGGGAATTAAATTCACGAAGAACACAAGAATTACGTTATAACGATGGACGTTTTTTTTATTGCTCAGCGTCCGAAAGGATGGTGATATAATTATCAACGAAAGAAATGAACCCGCCACGGAGTTTGAAAATGCGTTTAAAATAAATCGCCGTCAATGCCCAAAACGTACGCTCGGAAACGAAAAAAATACAGCTCCAACCATGGAGTAAAAGAACTCGCGGGAACCTCTCTCGCTTCGGTTTCACCCGATCGTCCGACCCGTCTCGGACTCGACCCGATCGCACTCCACTCTCGGTTCGGGTACTTCGTGCCACGTGCACTTCGCCCTCTCGATTTTTATGCCTCGCGGTTAACAGGTCACTCGCTCTCTGCGTCCAATTTCTCACTGATCGCTCACGCAATCGATTAATCACTCGTCGAACCTTAAAGACGGCGACGCGAGCGCCCTCACCGGATCTTCCGCCGAGGAATCCCGCTGCGCCCTCCTTACCGACCGTAGTTAGATTTTGCGTTCATAACAGTAGACTAAATCTTGATGCTCAGATCATCACGGTGCCGGATTAAGCCTGCGCGGGGCCTGTAGCAAATTTCATTAGGGGGCCCCTGGTTTGACAGAGAATATAAAATAAAACACAACTTTGACAAAAAGACTTTTCTCGATTGAGCGTTGGCAAATTTAGAGATGACACCAGTGAAATCGATTTCTTTCAGTAAATCGCATTCGATATTCATGAGAGTGAGGCTATTTAGACGATCTGGTCCCATCGTGTTCCTCAACTCACTTTTCACGCGCTTTAATGTTGAAAAAGAACGTTCTCCGCTGCAGTTGGCAATCATTAAAGATAAATATATGCGTGAGACTATTTCCACATTTAGGAAACACGACTCTAATGAGTTTTCCATTATTAGTCTATAAAATTGTATATAAAACTGACAGAATCGTGGTTAATTTTTTTTATCGTATGTTTTTTTTTTTTAATTCAAGAAATCGCTGCTCATATTTTGCACTTCACTACTTCTTTTCGCAATCCAATAATCTCGATTGAAGTTGCTCGGCGTTCCACCAATATTATGGAGTACATTGTATCGGATTGTTTTTGACTTGTAGAAGATATTGCTACGTCGGAAGCAAGTGCTTTGCTTTCGACCGCTTTTTGGCTTGAAGACGCGACTCCTATATTTTTTTTTTCTATTTCGTTGGATTCAGCACCATCGCTCCGAACGTTAAAAAAATCATAAAGCTTGCGTGTTTTTGATATTGTATCTTGTTTCATTTTTTACTTCTCATATTTTGCCTTACGCTTTGCGCTCCCAGAAGGGTACTGTCGACCCGTATCTATGGCTCTGCTATTCATGATAACTATCCCGATCTGGATATAACGGTAGAAGGGACAACAAATTACCAAATTAAATATAATCCTCCTCCCTACTTATGCAAACGTCATATCCCAAGTGGAAATATATATATATATACTGTGACGTGACGGTCACAAGTCTCCCCGATCCGGATCGAAGCCCCGCTGCGTCCTCGGCACCTGAAACATTACAATTAAATATTAATCCTAAGGCCCGACAAATTTAGATTAAGTGAATATTTTTAACATTAAACCACTCAAATAACCAATAAGAATGTACTCCACCCCCCATCCCTACCCTGATGCAAACCACCCTCCGTCCCAGTCTCCCCGTCGAAGCCCCGGAACGCTTCCACCGCAGCCGTCGAAGATTCAACAACCTGAAAAATGTACAGTTGATTAATATTAATCCCCACACCCTTCCCAAATACACCCCCTTACCCTCCCACAACCCACATCCCTTAAATAACACCCCATAATTACCTGAGACCCCTCAGTGACGAAGGATGGTCCGTCGCCCAACGGAGGCCCCGCAGCTGCACCGAAGAAGGACTTATCCCCGGAGACGGTGTGGGAGTCACCCGGACGTCACAGAGGCACTGGGGGAAATTCCCTGAACGGATCAGGAGCCTCTCGAAACTCAGCCCAGACCCACACCGCCGCAGAACCCGGGGATAACCTACAAACTCCCCGAGGTTCCCGGAAAGCACCAGATTTAACTCCCGAAACGGAAACTCACGCACCACTGGCCACTGTTTCACCTGACCATCCCCCGATGACCCGGACAGCTCACCCCCGACCACCCTCGCGACGGAATCTCCACACAAAACCGCGAGGTGGCACACAACGGGAGTCGAGCTGTCAAAAACTGGACACCGTAACACCCGCGGGCCGAGGGAGACGCAAAAAGTGTCACAAATAACCGTCTGAGGGAGCCACCTTACGGACCCTCGACGGAGGCCTGTTGGAGAGAGCCCCGACGCCAGTGGCGCGAACAAGCGCCTACACCCGGACCCCGACGAGTTTCGAACGCACGACCCCGATTGGCTGCTGTAACCCAATCAGCGACGCCACCCGCAGCACCAGCGACCCAACAGTAATCGATAGATCGATTCGAGCAGCCCCCGTCGCAGCCAATCAGGGGGGAGAATCAACGAAGAAGAAGCAAGAAGACGGCGACGGCCATTACTCGTCACTTCGATCCGAGATCCCCATTGCGATAGACGTGCGAGTAGAGTTTCAGATAATAATAGCGTTTTTTTCAGCGTTTCCCGTAATTTTGTCGAGTTTGAGAGTGTGGAGAAGACGAGGAGAGCGTGAGAGAGTCGAGGAGAGAGTGAAGAAGGCGAGGAAAGGCGAGAGAGAGGCGAGAGGAGGATTATAGAGAAGCGATAGCGAGACGACGAGTTCGCGAATTTTCGAGGAAAGACGAGAGAGTGCGAGAGAGGCCAGAGAAAGCCGTAAAGCGAAGTAAGTGCGTTTTATTCCCATTTTCCCAAGCCCCAATTTACCCGATTTTCCCTCCCCGTGACCCCGGAATTTGTTAAACCGTGAATAATATAATTTTTGCCCCGTCATCGCGCGACGGGACCGCGTGTTCTCCGTCGCGCGATGACGGGGCAAAAATTATATTATTCACGGTTTAACAAATTCCGGGGTCACGGGGAGGGAAAATCGGGTAAATTGGGGCTTGGGAAAATGGGAATAAAACGCACTTACTTCGCGGTGGGCCTACGACGGCCTCTCTCTCTCTCTCTCGCTCGGGTACCGCTCGTGTACCGCTCGTTTCGCCGTCTATCTCTCCTCACTTTTCCTCTCTACGCCTTTCCTCGCCTTCTCCACTCTCTCAAACGCTTCCTCTCCACTTTCTCGAACTCTCCTCGTCTTTCTCACAAAAAAAATAATACAATTCGCTTTGATACAAAAAAAATACGCTCCAAATCGGAAAATCGGAAAATTCTACTACGCGTCTGATACTATCGGGATCTCGGATCGAAGTGACGATTAATGGCCGTCGCCGTCTTCTTGCTTCTCCTTCGATAATTCTTCCCTCTGATTGGCTGCTACCGGGGACTGCGCGAATCGATCCATCGATTGTGGTTGGGTCGATGGTGCTGCGGGTGGTGTTGCTGATTGGATCACAGCAGCCAATCGGGATCGCGGGTTCGAATCTTCTCGGGGTCCGGGTGTGGGCGCTCGTTCGCGCCACTGGCATCGGGGCTCGCTCCCACAGGCCTCCGCCGAGGGTTGTAACGGATTCTGATACGCGGTTCGCGAACGCGTCGCGAGAACAGCACCGAGTATAGCCAAGCGCGGGCTTATTTAAAAGAGAGAGAGAGACCAATTTATCGCAAAGGCGCGCTGACTATACTTTAACCTAATCATAAGCATACAGATTGAATGAATAAATGTTAGAATAATATACCTACGCTATTGACATATAAATGAACCATGAGTTAACATGACGCTGGGCACATGCAGCGTGTTCCAAGAAATATATTTCTTCTTGGAATTTACGATCGTACTCTCTGGACTGGTCCGTTATCTGACTTAAAATGTATCCCATAGCTAAATTCAAAAGGATCACATAGTAAAATTCGAAAGAAACCAGAGCTCTCTTCCAGACGCTCCGCTAACAAAAGGGAACTCTTCAAGAGAAGAATTTATTTAATGTAACTTCTCGGAAAGTCGATCAGCGACATGTCGTCGCCAGACGCACTTTAAAAGGGTCACCCATGTCGCGGGTGGCCTACGAGCCTCAACTCCTAAGGGCTGGCGCGTTGCAACACATAAATTACGCGTACCCATAGAGCCTCACTCTTATAGAAAGGCGGGGGCGACGTAACGTGATGCAGCGGGCTGGGCTAGGGATTGATTGGCTAATTTTGGGTCTTAGGGGCGTAACCTCGATGACCACCCTATTTACAATCAGTAGAGATTTTTTCCAAGCGTAAAGATATCAGCCAGATCCTTGAGACGAGTCGCGCGGAGTGGTTATAGACTTTATTTTGTTCTTTAACATTTCTGTACAATAGAATAAAGTATCCAAATGTCTTAATACATATCTGCGTTACGTTTTGCAATTCTTGAAATAACCTTTTCTCGCACGAGGTGAGCTTTGCTCTTTACAGCGGGACGCCCTTACTAATTGAAATTGAATTTTCCCGCGCGCAAACAGGGTTTGTGCGTCACATAAACTATTTTTGGTGACAGCGGTGGGATTCCGCTAACTTGTCGCGAGTGAAGTTTATTTAATTCTCAGTGATTTCATTATTTTTAAAGAAACATTTGAAAGCTTTGAATTGAAATTTTCCGAATTGTGCGCGTGAAAGAACTTTTGACCCAGTGAAATTCACACTCGACCAAATTAATTCAAACGCACGATTGCGGTATTTCGAGGCTCGCGTTATCATCTGTTTGGGTGGACCGAGTAGCTCTATACAGTGGTTCTGCGGCCGAGAAAGAAGCACGTGTGTTCTACCCAGTAGAGTGCTGACTTTTCAACATCGCCATAGCCTTTCCTTGCGGGGTTTCCCCCGTGGTTTACCCAAAAGGACGGAGGGTAGAAGTTAAATCTACCGAGGCTAAAACGGTGCGAGGGCCACGGGAATACTTAGCGGCACCCCTTGCTCACCGTAGGCGCAACGACGGACAAGATCATCTTCGGACACGGACATCATCGCCAAAGAGAACGGTTACCGACGCAACCAAGGACCTGCACGGAGAAACAGGAACATCGTGGGACGACGGGATACCGAAGAGGCTCCATAAAATTTTTGTGTTAAATTATTGTGTGAATAATCTAAAGGACTGTATGGACTCATAGTGGAAAGAACTTAAAACAATAATTAAATAAACAACGAGTTTGCCAATCGTCAAGAACGTCCAACTGGTAAGTCAGCCGCCTTGAATTTTTGTAAAAATTGGTCTCTCGTTTAGAATCAGTAAAATTTACGATAAACAAAATAACGCGGTGATTAAGTTATGGACGGAATAGGCGTCGTACCTGAACCGGTCCTCGTTGATCGCGAAGTTAGCGTCATAGAAACTCCTGCGATGGAGCAACACGATTCAACTAACGCGACCGGGGAATTATCGGGAGATCGTTCGGCTGATGAAACCCGTTCATCAGACCCCTTACATAATTACGCGCGGATTTCCGAAAATGTATCACGCTCAGTGGTAATGCGTCCACGCGCTCCAGACGAGGAAATGACAGGGCTTCGGACTGGAGCTACGCTCCTCTCCTGCGCGCGAGAACTTTCGTCATACGTATCATTCAAAGCCGCGCTTGAGTTCGTCCCAAAAACGTTCGACGGGTACAACATACCTGTGTCGAAATTTATTCGCGGTTGTTTGTTCGCCCATGACTCAATAAATCCATGCGAAAGGGATCATCTTTTCTGGATGATAAGAACTCGGATAGTCGAAACTGCTGAGGATTCACTGCAAGACCGCGATATTAAAACTTTAGAAGATCTCTTGCAACATCTTAAAAGAACGTTCACCGAACACCGTAACATAAGTCACTTAAATTCAATGCTTGCGACTGTCGCTCAAAGAAATAATGAACCCGCGATAGGCTACGGCGTTCGGGTAAATGAAATATTAAAGAAAATCATCGAAGCGATAGAGGAAAAGAATTCTCCCTCCGTAGCATTTGGTATGATTGTATCTGCTCGCGAAACGGCATGTGAAAATTATGTGATGGGCCTGAAGAAAGAGCTCGCCCTTCGAGTCCGCGTTGAACGACCCAAAACCTTGCAGGACGCAATGAATGCTGCTCGCATTGCAGAATAGGAATTAGAGCGCGAGGATGGGCTTCATTGTATCGAAAAACAACGAGATCCGCGAAATAATGAGAACGGCGGTAAGAATTATATTATTGAGTATCCAGGCAAGAGACATTTTTCGCGAATTTCCTCTAACGATTCTTTTATACCATACCGCGGGAACGCACGCACACGGGTTTTCGGAACCGATCGAGGCCAATGGGCTAGCCAGAGAAATGCTACCGCCCGCGGTCGGGGCCGTGGGAGGGTGCATTTTCACAGGGGCGAGCAAGACGGCCTGAACAGGGGGCATCGGCCCGCCGGGGCGTCTAGCGCGTGCGGCAACTGTGGACAGCTCGGTCATCACGAGCGCGGGTGTCTCCGGCCTGCACAGGTTCGAACCGTGACATGCTATGCCTGCCAGCAGGTAGGGCACTATGCCCGGGATTGCACCAATGCCCAACGTCAGACCGCCTCGACAATTTGCTTTGTTTGTGGTATTAACGGACACTTGGTGAAGAACTGCCCCCATAAATACAATAAAGAAAATATGAATCGCGCTTGCAAATATTGTAAGAAATTCAATCATTCATACGAAAACTGCCGTAAACGTCTTGCGACCGTAGAAGCTAACCGCCAGGAAAAATCGGATAATTTAAACGAATAAACAGTTCGACAGAATGGTGCGACGTCGGGCTCGATGGAGATAATGCACCAATTAAAAGGGTAATATTAAAATTAAAAACCAAGGGTACGGAGAATTCGCCTATCGTGACCATCCAAAGCGGGAACCTGAAGAATGGTTCATGGAAATTTATTGTAGACACAGGAGCTGAATTAAATCTCATTAAAAGTAAGGGGGTTCATCCGAACACCGACATCAATCCGCAAATCAATTATCATATTTTTGGTATAAATGAACAAGGAATAAAAACTCTAGGGGAGGTAGTATTAACAATTAAAAATCGAAATTATCATTTCCAGTTAGTGCCAAATAGTTTTCCAATCGAAGAAGGCGGTATGCTTGGCATGCCGTTTCTGAAAGACGGTGTTATAGATTTAAAAAGGGGAAAATTAATTCACGACCTCGGCGAATTCCCCTTCCATTCGACTCACCGGTGTATTACATTAAAAATAGCTGCACGAACTAAACAACTTGTGACGTTAGTCGTGGCAAATCCAAATGTGCGGGAAGGGCTCTTACGACGTGTTGCCACAGGGCCCGGTATTTATCTCGGTGAAACACTTGTGAAACACGAGAATGGTTTGGTAAAAGTCTTCTGTATTAATACCACAACACGGGATGTTCAACTTGTCGTACCCTCTGTCGAGTTAGAAGAATGTAGTATTGTAAAACCTTCCTCACGAACCGTAAAAACGGCGGTTCCGAACGAAGGACCTCCACATGCGAACAAAGAACGGCTAGAACGTTTACTTTCTGTCCTCGATATTGCAGACTTAAATAAACAGGAGAGGGATGAAATAATAGCTTCGTTATCGAAATTTCCCTTTCAATTTCATTTGGATGGCGATCAATTGGGAAGCACCTCGGTTTTAAAACATAAAATAACAACAACAGACGATAGACCGGTAAATATAAAAGCGTATCGCTATCCTCCCGTACACAAGGACGTGATTCTAGAACAAACCGCGGATCTTTTAAAGAATGGGGCTATTTCATCTTCTGATTCCGCGTACAACTCACCAGTATGGGTTGTACCCAAAAAAGCTGATTCCAAAGGGAATAAGCGTTGGCGCATGGTAATAGATTATCGCGCGCTAAACGAAAAAACAGTTGGAGATGCATACCCGCTCCCCAACATTACCGACATTCTTGACGAGTTAGGTGGCGCGAAGTATTTTTCGGTATTAGACCTTGCCTCCGGCTTTCACCAGATCGAAGTCGACCACGTAGAC
>CAXAQZ010000042.1:0-12636 GCA_963971145.1 Sussaba pulchella
GTAACCTAAATGTAACCTAAATGTAACCTAAATATAACCTAAAATGTAACCTAAATAACCTAAACCTAAATGTAACCTAAATGTAACCTAAATGTAACCTAAATGTAACCTAAATGTAACCTAAATGTAACCTAAATGAACCAACCTAAATGAACCAACCTAAATGAACCAACCTAAATGAACCAACCTAAATGAACCAACCTAAATGAACCAACCTAAATGAACCAACCTAAATGAACCAACCTAAATGAACCAACCTAAATGAACCAACCTAAATGAACCAACCTAAATGAACCAACCTAAATGAACCAACCTAAATGAACCAACCTAAATGAACCAACCTAAATGAACCAACCTAAATGAACCAACCTAAATGAACCAACCTAAATGAACCAACCTAAATGAACCAACCTAAATGAACCAACCTAAATGAACCAACCTAAATGAACCAACCTAAATGAACCAACCTAAATGAACCAACCTAAATGAACCAACCTAAATGAACCAACCTAAATGAACCAACCTAAATGAACCAACCTAAATGAACCAACCTAAATGAACCAACCTAAATGAACCAACCTAAATGAACCAACCTAAATGAACCAACCTAAATGAACCAACCTAAATGAACCAACCTAAATGAACCAACCTAAATGAACCAACCTAAATGAACCAACCTAAATGAACCAACCTAAATGAACCAACCTAAATGAACCAACCTAAATGAACCAACCTAAATGAACCAACCTAAATGAACCAACCTAAATGAACCAACCTAAATGAACCAACCTAAATGAACCAACCTAATTCACAACCAATTCAATTCAATTCAATTCAATTCAATTCAATTCAATTCAATTCAATTCAATTCAATTCAATTCAATTCAATTCAATTCAATTCAATTCAATTCAATTCAATTCAATTCAATTCAATTCAATTCAATTCAATTCAATTCAATTCAATTCAATTCAATTCAATTCAATTCAATTCAATTCAATTCAATTCAATTCAATTCAATTCAATTCAATTCAATTCAATTCAATTCAATTCAATTCAATTCAATTCAATTCAATTCAATTCAATTCAATTCAATTCAATTCAATTCAATTCAATTCAATTCAATTCAATTCAATTCAATTCAATTCAATTCAATTCAATTCAATTCAATTCAATTCAATTCAATTCAATTCAATTCAATTCAATTCAATTCAATTCAATTCAATTCAATTCAATTCAATTCAATTCAATTCAATTCAATTCAATTCAATTCAATTCAATTCAATTCAATTCAATTCAATTCAATTCAATTCAATTCAATTCAATTCAATTCAATTCAATTCAATTCAATTCAATTCAATTCAATTCAATTCAATTCAATTCAATTCAATTCAATTCAATTCAATTCAATTCAATTCAATTCAATTCAATTCAATTCAATTCAATTCAATTCAATTCAATTCAATTCAATTCAATTCAATTCAATTCAATTCAATTCAATTCAATTCAATTCAATTCAATTCAATTCAATTCAATTCAATTCAATTCAATTCAATTCAATTCAATTCAATTCAATTCAATTCAATTCAATTCAATTCAATTCAATTCAATTCAATTCAATTCAATTCAATTCAATTCAATTCAAATTCAATTCAAATTCAATTCAAATTCAATTCAAATTCAATTCAAATTCAATTCAAATTCAATTCAAATTCAATTCAAATTCAATTCAAATTCAATTCAAATTCAATTCAAATTCAATTCAAATTCAATTCAAATTCAATTCAAATTCAATTCAAATTCAATTCAAATTCAATTCAAATTCAATTCAAATTCAATTCAAATTCAATTCAAATTCAATTCAAATTCAATTCAAATTCAATTCAAATTCAATTCAAATTCAATTCAAATTCAATTCAAATTCAATTCAAATTCAATTCAAATTCAATTCAAATTCAATTCAAATTCAATTCAAATTCAATTCAAATTCAATTCAAATTCAATTCAAATTCAATTCAAATTCAATTCAAATTCAATTCAAATTCAATTCAAATTCAATTCAAATTCAATTCAAATTCAATTCAAATTCAATTCAAATTCAATTCAAATTCAATTCAAATTCAATTCAAATTCAATTCAAATTCAATTCAAATTCAATTCAAATTCAATTCAAATTCAATTCAAATTCAATTCAAATTCAATTCAAATTCAATTCAAATTCAATTCAAATTCAATTCAAATTCAATTCAAATTCAATTCAAATTCAATTCAAATTCAATTCAAATTCAATTCAAATTCAATTCAAATTCAATTCAAATTCAATTCAAATTCAATTCAAATTCAATTCAAATTCAATTCAAATTCAATTCAAATTCAATTCAAATTCAATTCAAATTCAATTCAAATTCAATTCAAATTCAATTCAAATTCAATTCAAATTCAATTCAAATTCAATTCAAATTCAATTCAAATTCAATTCAAATTCAATTCAAATTCAATTCAAATTCAATTCAAATTCAATTCAAATTCAATTCAAATTCAATTCAAATTCAATTCAAATTCAATTCAAATTCAATTCAAATTCAATTCAAATTCAATTCAAATTCAATTCAAATTCAATTCAAATTCAATTCAAATTCAATTCAAATTCAATTCAAATTCAATTCAAATTCAATTCAAATTCAATTCAAATTCAATTCAAATTCAATTCAAATTCAATTCAAATTCAATTCAAAT
Organism: Sussaba pulchella; assembly: GCA_963971145.1. Lineage (NCBI taxonomy): Eukaryota > Metazoa > Arthropoda > Insecta > Hymenoptera > Ichneumonidae > Sussaba > Sussaba pulchella. Next base: position 2,735 of record CAXAQZ010000042.1, read on the forward strand.
TCAATTCAAATTCAATTCAAATTCAATTCAAATTCAATTCAAATTCAATTCAAATTCAATTCAAATTCAATTCAAATTCAATTCAAATTCAATTCAAATTCAATTCAAATTCAATTCAAATTCAATTCAAATTCAATTCAAATTCAATTCAAATTCAATTCAAATTCAATTCAAATTCAATTCAAATTCAATTCAAATTCAATTCAAATTCAATTCAAATTCAATTCAAATTCAATTCAAATTCAATTCAAATTCAATTCAAATTCAATTCAAATTCAATTCAAATTCAATTCAAATTCAATTCAAATTCAATTCAAATTCAATTCAAATTCAATTCAAATTCAATTCAAATTCAATTCAAATTCAATTCAAATTCAATTCAAATTCAATTCAAATTCAATTCAAATTCAATTCAAATTCAATTCAAATTCAATTCAAATTCAATTCAAATTCAATTCAAATTCAATTCAAATTCAATTCAAATTCAATTCAAATTCAATTCAAATTCAATTCAAATTCAATTCAAATTCAATTCAAATTCAATTCAAATTCAATTCAAATTCAATTCAAATTCAATTCAAATTCAATTCAAATTCAATTCAAATTCAATTCAAATTCAATTCAAATTCAATTCAAATTCAATTCAAATTCAATTCAAATTCAATTCAAATTCAATTCAAATTCAATTCAAATTCAATTCAAATTCAATTCAAATTCAATTCAAATTCAATTCAAATTCAATTCAAATTCAATTCAAATTCAATTCAAATTCAATTCAAATTCAATTCAAATTCAATTCAAATTCAATTCAAATTCAATTCAAATTCAATTCAAATTCAATTCAAATTCAATTCAAATTCAATTCAAATTCAATTCAAATTCAATTCAAATTCAATTCAAATTCAATTCAAATTCAATTCAAATTCAATTCAAATTCAATTCAAATTCAATTCAAATTCAATTCAAATTCAATTCAAATTCAATTCAAATTCAATTCAAATTCAATTCAAATTCAATTCAAATTCAATTCAAATTCAATTCAAATTCAATTCAAATTCAATTCAAATTCAATTCAAATTCAATTCAAATTCAATTCAAATTCAATTCAAATTCAATTCAAATTCAATTCAAATTCAATTCAAATTCAATTCAAATTCAATTCAAATTCAATTCAAATTCAATTCAAATTCAATTCAAATTCAATTCAAATTCAATTCAAATTCAATTCAAATTCAATTCAAATTCAATTCAAATTCAATTCAAATTCAATTCAAATTCAATTCAAATTCAATTCAAATTCAATTCAAATTCAATTCAAATTCAATTCAAATTCAATTCAAATTCAATTCAAATTCAATTCAAATTCAATTCAAATTCAATTCAAATTCAATTCAAATTCAATTCAAATTCAATTCAAATTCAATTCAAATTCAATTCAAATTCAATTCAAATTCAATTCAAATTCAATTCAAATTCAATTCAAATTCAATTCAAATTCAATTCAAATTCAATTCAAATTCAATTCAAATTCAATTCAAATTCAATTCAAATTCAATTCAAATTCAATTCAAATTCAATTCAAATTCAATTCAAATTCAATTCAAATTCAATTCAAATTCAATTCAAATTCAATTCAAATTCAATTCAAATTCAATTCAAATTCAATTCAAATTCAATTCAAATTCAATTCAAATTCAATTCAAATTCAATTCAAATTCAATTCAAATTCAATTCAAATTCAATTCAAATTCAATTCAAATTCAATTCAAATTCAATTCAAATTCAATTCAAATTCAATTCAAATTCAATTCAAATTCAATTCAAATTCAATTCAAATTCAATTCAAATTCAATTCAAATTCAATTCAAATTCAATTCAAATTCAATTCAAATTCAATTCAAATTCAATTCAAATTCAATTCAAATTCAATTCAAATTCAATTCAAATTCAATTCAAATTCAATTCAAATTCAATTCAAATTCAATTCAAATTCAATTCAAATTCAATTCAAATTCAATTCAAATTCAATTCAAATTCAATTCAAATTCAATTCAAATTCAATTCAAATTCAATTCAAATTCAATTCAAATTCAATTCAAATTCAATTCAAATTCAATTCAAATTCAATTCAAATTCAATTCAAATTCAATTCAAATTCAATTCAAATTCAATTCAAATTCAATTCAAATTCAATTCAAATTCAATTCAAATTCAATTCAAATTCAATTCAAATTCAATTCAAATTCAATTCAAATTCAATTCAAATTCAATTCAAATTCAATTCAAATTCAATTCAAATTCAATTCAAATTCAATTCAAATTCAATTCAAATTCAATTCAAATTCAATTCAAATTCAATTCAAATTCAATTCAAATTCAATTCAAATTCAATTCAAATTCAATTCAAATTCAATTCAAATTCAATTCAAATTCAATTCAAATTCAATTCAAATTCAATTCAAATTCAATTCAAATTCAATTCAAATTCAATTCAAATTCAATTCAAATTCAATTCAAATTCAATTCAAATTCAATTCAAATTCAATTCAAATTCAATTCAAATTCAATTCAAATTCAATTCAAATTCAATTCAAATTCAATTCAAATTCAATTCAAATTCAATTCAAATTCAATTCAAATTCAATTCAAATTCAATTCAAATTCAATTCAAATTCAATTCAAATTCAATTCAAATTCAATTCAAATTCAATTCAAATTCAATTCAAATTCAATTCAAATTCAATTCAAATTCAATTCAAATTCAATTCAAATTCAATTCAAATTCAATTCAAATTCAATTCAAATTCAATTCAAATTCAATTCAAATTCAATTCAAATTCAATTCAAATTCAATTCAAATTCAATTCAAATTCAATTCAAATTCAATTCAAATTCAATTCAAATTCAATTCAAATTCAATTCAAATTCAATTCAAATTCAATTCAAATTCAATTCAAATTCAATTCAAATTCAATTCAAATTCAATTCAAATTCAATTCAAATTCAATTCAAATTCAATTCAAATTCAATTCAAATTCAATTCAAATTCAATTCAAATTCAATTCAAATTCAATTCAAATTCAATTCAAATTCAATTCAAATTCAATTCAAATTCAATTCAAATTCAATTCAAATTCAATTCAAATTCAATTCAAATTCAATTCAAATTCAATTCAAATTCAATTCAAATTCAATTCAAATTCAATTCAAATTCAATTCAAATTCAATTCAAATTCAATTCAAATTCAATTCAAATTCAATTCAAATTCAATTCAAATTCAATTCAAATTCAATTCAAATTCAATTCAAATTCAATTCAAATTCAATTCAAATTCAATTCAAATTCAATTCAAATTCAATTCAAATTCAATTCAAATTCAATTCAAATTCAATTCAAATTCAATTCAAATTCAATTCAAATTCAATTCAAATTCAATTCAAATTCAATTCAAATTCAATTCAAATTCAATTCAAATTCAATTCAAATTCAATTCAAATTCAATTCAAATTCAATTCAAATTCAATTCAAATTCAATTCAAATTCAATTCAAATTCAATTCAAATTCAATTCAAATTCAATTCAAATTCAATTCAAATTCAATTCAAATTCAATTCAAATTCAATTCAAATTCAATTCAAATTCAATTCAAATTCAATTCAAATTCAATTCAAATTCAATTCAAATTCAATTCAAATTCAATTCAAATTCAATTCAAATTCAATTCAAATTCAATTCAAATTCAATTCAAATTCAATTCAAATTCAATTCAAATTCAATTCAAATTCAATTCAAATTCAATTCAAATTCAATTCAAATTCAATTCAAATTCAATTCAAATTCAATTCAAATTCAATTCAAATTCAATTCAAATTCAATTCAAATTCAATTCAAATTCAATTCAAATTCAATTCAAATTCAATTCAAATTCAATTCAAATTCAATTCAAATTCAATTCAAATTCAATTCAAATTCAATTCAAATTCAATTCAAATTCAATTCAAATTCAATTCAAATTCAATTCAAATTCAATTCAAATTCAATTCAAATTCAATTCAAATTCAATTCAAATTCAATTCAAATTCAATTCAAATTCAATTCAAATTCAATTCAAATTCAATTCAAATTCAATTCAAATTCAATTCAAATTCAATTCAAATTCAATTCAAATTCAATTCAAATTCAATTCAAATTCAATTCAAATTCAATTCAAATTCAATTCAAATTCAATTCAAATTCAATTCAAATTCAATTCAAATTCAATTCAAATTCAATTCAAATTCAATTCAAATTCAATTCAAATTCAATTCAAATTCAATTCAAATTCAATTCAAATTCAATTCAAATTCAATTCAAATTCAATTCAAATTCAATTCAAATTCAATTCAAATTCAATTCAAATTCAATTCAAATTCAATTCAAATTCAATTCAAATTCAATTCAAATTCAATTCAAATTCAATTCAAATTCAATTCAAATTCAATTCAAATTCAATTCAAATTCAATTCAAATTCAATTCAAATTCAATTCAAATTCAATTCAAATTCAATTCAAATTCAATTCAAATTCAATTCAAATTCAATTCAAATTCAATTCAAATTCAATTCAAATTCAATTCAAATTCAATTCAAATTCAATTCAAATTCAATTCAAATTCAATTCAAATTCAATTCAAATTCAATTCAAATTCAATTCAAATTCAATTCAAATTCAATTCAAATTCAATTCAAATTCAATTCAAATTCAATTCAAATTCAATTCAAATTCAATTCAAATTCAATTCAAATTCAATTCAAATTCAATTCAAATTCAATTCAAATTCAATTCAAATTCAATTCAAATTCAATTCAAATTCAATTCAAATTCAATTCAAATTCAATTCAAATTCAATTCAAATTCAATTCAAATTCAATTCAAATTCAATTCAAATTCAATTCAAATTCAATTCAAATTCAATTCAAATTCAATTCAAATTCAATTCAAATTCAATTCAAATTCAATTCAAATTCAATTCAAATTCAATTCAAATTCAATTCAAATTCAATTCAAATTCAATTCAAATTCAATTCAAATTCAATTCAAATTCAATTCAAATTCAATTCAAATTCAATTCAAATTCAATTCAAATTCAATTCAAATTCAATTCAAATTCAATTCAAATTCAATTCAAATTCAATTCAAATTCAATTCAAATTCAATTCAAATTCAATTCAAATTCAATTCAAATTCAATTCAAATTCAATTCAAATTCAATTCAAATTCAATTCAAATTCAATTCAAATTCAATTCAAATTCAATTCAAATTCAATTCAAATTCAATTCAAATTCAATTCAAATTCAATTCAAATTCAATTCAAATTCAATTCAAATTCAATTCAAATTCAATTCAAATTCAATTCAAATTCAATTCAAATTCAATTCAAATTCAATTCAAATTCAATTCAAATTCAATTCAAATTCAATTCAAATTCAATTCAAATTCAATTCAAATTCAATTCAAATTCAATTCAAATTCAATTCAAATTCAATTCAAATTCAATTCAAATTCAATTCAAATTCAATTCAAATTCAATTCAAATTCAATTCAAATTCAATTCAAATTCAATTCAAATTCAATTCAAATTCAATTCAAATTCAATTCAAATTCAATTCAAATTCAATTCAAATTCAATTCAAATTCAATTCAAATTCAATTCAAATTCAATTCAAATTCAATTCAAATTCAATTCAAATTCAATTCAAATTCAATTCAAATTCAATTCAAATTCAATTCAAATTCAATTCAAATTCAATTCAAATTCAATTCAAATTCAATTCAAATTCAATTCAAATTCAATTCAAATTCAATTCAAATTCAATTCAAATTCAATTCAAATTCAATTCAAATTCAATTCAAATTCAATTCAAATTCAATTCAAATTCAATTCAAATTCAATTCAAATTCAATTCAAATTCAATTCAAATTCAATTCAAATTCAATTCAAATTCAATTCAAATTCAATTCAAATTCAATTCAAATTCAATTCAAATTCAATTCAAATTCAATTCAAATTCAATTCAAATTCAATTCAAATTCAATTCAAATTCAATTCAAATTCAATTCAAATTCAATTCAAATTCAATTCAAATTCAATTCAAATTCAATTCAAATTCAATTCAAATTCAATTCAAATTCAATTCAAATTCAATTCAAATTCAATTCAAATTCAATTCAAATTCAATTCAAATTCAATTCAAATTCAATTCAAATTCAATTCAAATTCAATTCAAATTCAATTCAAATTCAATTCAAATTCAATTCAAATTCAATTCAAATTCAATTCAAATTCAATTCAAATTCAATTCAAATTCAATTCAAATTCAATTCAAATTCAATTCAAATTCAATTCAAATTCAATTCAAATTCAATTCAAATTCAATTCAAATTCAATTCAAATTCAATTCAAATTCAATTCAAATTCAATTCAAATTCAATTCAAATTCAATTCAAATTCAATTCAAATTCAATTCAAATTCAATTCAAATTCAATTCAAATTCAATTCAAATTCAATTCAAATTCAATTCAAATTCAATTCAAATTCAATTCAAATTCAATTCAAATTCAATTCAAATTCAATTCAAATTCAATTCAAATTCAATTCAAATTCAATTCAAATTCAATTCAAATTCAATTCAAATTCAATTCAAATTCAATTCAAATTCAATTCAAATTCAATTCAAATTCAATTCAAATTCAATTCAAATTCAATTCAAATTCAATTCAAATTCAATTCAAATTCAATTCAAATTCAATTCAAATTCAATTCAAATTCAATTCAAATTCAATTCAAATTCAATTCAAATTCAATTCAAATTCAATTCAAATTCAATTCAAATTCAATTCAAATTCAATTCAAATTCAATTCAAATTCAATTCAAATTCAATTCAAATTCAATTCAAATTCAATTCAAATTCAATTCAAATTCAATTCAAATTCAATTCAAATTCAATTCAAATTCAATTCAAATTCAATTCAAATTCAATTCAAATTCAATTTCAAATTCAATTCAAATTCAATTCAAATTCAATTCAAATTCAATTCAAATTCAATTCAAATTCAATTCAAATTCAATTCAAATTCAATTCAAATTCAATTCAAATTCAATTCAAATTCAATTCAAATTCAATTCAAATTCAATTCAAATTCAATTCAAATTCAATTCAAATTCAATTCAAATTCAATTCAAATTCAATTCAAATTCAATTCAAATTCAATTCAAATTCAATTCAAATTCAATTCAAATTCAATTCAAATTCAATTCAAATTCAATTCAAATTCAATTCAAATTCAATTCAAATTCAATTCAAATTCAATTCAAATTCAATTCAAATTCAATTCAAATTCAATTCAAATTCAATTCAAATTCAATTCAAATTCAATTCAAATTCAATTCAAATTCAATTCAAATTCAATTCAAATTCAATTCAAATTCAATTCAAATTCAATTCAAATTCAATTCAAATTCAATTCAAATTCAATTCAAATTCAATTCAAATTCAATTCAAATTCAATTCAAATTCAATTCAAATTCAATTCAAATTCAATTCAAATTCAATTCAAATTCAATTCAAATTCAATTCAAATTCAATTCAAATTCAATTCAAATTCAATTCAAATTCAATCAATTCAATTCAAATTCAATTCAAATTCAATTCAAATTCAATTCAAATTCAATTCAAATTCAATTCAATTCAAATTCAATTCAAATTCAATTCAATTCAATTCAAATTCAATTCAAATTCAATTCAAATTCAATTCAAATTCAATTCAAATTCAATTCAAATTCAATTCAAATTCAATTCAAATTCAATTCAAATTCAATTCAAATTCAATTCAAATTCAATTCAAATTCAATTCAAATTCAATTCAAATTCAATTCAAATTCAATTCAAATTCAATTCAAATTCAATTCAAATTCAATTCAAATTCAATTCAAATTCAATTCAAATTCAATTCAAATTCAATTCAAATTCAATTCAAATTCAATTCAAATTCAATTCAAATTCAATTCAAATTCAATTCAAATTCAATTCAAATTCAATTCAAATTCAATTCAAATTCAATTCAAATTCAATTCAAATTCAATTCAAATTCAATTCAAATTCAATTCAAATTCAATTCAAATTCAATTCAAATTCAATTCAAATTCAATTCAAATTCAATTCAAATTCAATTCAAATTCAATTCAAATTCAATTCAAATTCAATTCAAATTCAATTCAAATTCAATTCAAATTCAATTCAAATTCAATTCAAATTCAATTCAAATTCAATTCAAATTCAATTCAAATTCAATTCAAATTCAATTCAAATTCAATTCAAATTCAATTCAAATTCAATTCAAATTCAATTCAAATTCAATTCAAATTCAATTCAAATTCAATTCAAATTCAATTCAAATTCAATTCAAATTCAATTCAAATTCAATTCAAATTCAATTCAAATTCAATTCAAATTCAATTCAAATTCAATTCAAATTCAATTCAAATTCAATTCAAATTCAATTCAAATTCAATTCAAATTCAATTCAAATTCAATTCAAATTCAATTCAAATTCAATTCAAATTCAATTCAAATTCAATTCAAATTCAATTCAAATTCAATTCAAATTCAATTCAAATTCAATTCAAATTCAATTCAAATTCAATTCAAATTCAATTCAAATTCAATTCAAATTCAATTCAAATTCAATTCAAATTCAATTCAAATTCAATTCAAATTCAATTCAAATTCAATTCAAATTCAATTCAAATTCAATTCAAATTCAATTCAAATTCAATTCAAATTCAATTCAAATTCAATTCAAATTCAATTCAAATTCAATTCAAATTCAATTCAAATTCAATTCAAATTCAATTCAAATTCAATTCAAATTCAATTCAAATTCAATTCAAATTCAATTCAAATTCAATTCAAATTCAATTCAAATTCAATTCAAATTCAATTCAAATTCAATTCAAATTCAATTCAATTCAATTCAATTCAATTCAATTCAATTCAATTCAATTCAATTCAATTCAATTCAATTCAATTCAATTCAATTCAATTCAATTCAATTCAATTCAATTCAATTCAATTCAATTCAATTCAATTCAATTCAATTCAATTCAATTCAATTCAATTCAATTCAATTCAATTCAATTCAATTCAATTCAATTCAATTCAATTCAATTCAATTCAATTCAATTCAATTCAATTCAATTCAATTCAATTCAATTCAATTCAATTCAATTCAATTCAATTCAATTCAATTCAATTCAATTCAATTCAATTCAATTCAATTCAATTCAATTCAATTCAATTCAATTCAATTCAATTCAATTCAATTCAATTCAATTCAATTCAATTCAATTCAATTCAATTCAATTCAATTCAATTCAATTCAATTCAATTCAATTCAATTCAATTCAATTCAATTCAATTCAATTCAATTCAATTCAATTCAATTCAATTCAATTCAATTCAATTCAATTCAATTCAATTCAATTCAATTCAATTCAATTCAATTCAATTCAATTCAATTCAATTCAATTCAATTCAATTCAATTCAATTCAATTCAATTCAATTCAATTCAATTCAATTCAATTCAATTCAATTCAATTCAATTCAATTCAATTCAATTCAATTCAATTCAATTCAATTCAATTCAATTCAATTCAATTCAATTCAATTCAATTCAATTCAATTCAATTCAATTCAATTCAATTCAATTCAATTCAATTCAATTCAATTCAATTCAATTCAATTCAATTCAATTCAATTCAATTCAATTCAATTCATTCAATTCAATTCAATTCAATTCAATTCAATTCAAATTCAATTCAATTCAATTCAATTCAATTCAATTCAATTCAATTCAATT
>CAXAQZ010000043.1:0-18259 GCA_963971145.1 Sussaba pulchella
TGCACTTGTGAGAGAGACTTTGCTTGTCAGAGCTTTGAACGAGACTGTCGTTTGTAAGGAATAACTGGAGAACGACTCGTGAAAATTTTTACCGCGCGAATGGAGGGGAAAGTCGCGTGTTAAGGAGATACAAGTCAGTCGATCGAGACACGCGTTAGGGTCTTGATTGCGAATTATTGAACAATATTCAATTTAAGTTTTATTATTATTGAAGAAAAAAAAAGTTTTTTTTGCACGATCGTGATTTTGTGAGCTACGTTGATGGACCGTAATTGAAAAACAGTGCGCGACTTCGGACTCGTGGCGATGTTGTACTCGCTATCTATATGTGTGTCGCGCAATATATCCAATATCCCCGACGAAGTTTCGGATACGAGAGCGGAAACGTGCCTGGAAACGAAGGAAGGAAAATCCGAGGGCCGACGGAGCAAGAATGCAGACTCTTTTGCGTGTGGTCCAGAAATGAAGATCAGAAAGAATCTCATAATGTTTTGCATTTTTACTTTGTATTATTCTTAATTTCTTCGTCTTTGAGACGGGTGATTAGAAATTTTTACATTTTGTGTTTTCTTACCGATTACACGTAACATTACATGGTAATTTGTATGAATCGGATGTTAGATCATTTATTGTATTGTATTATAATATTGCTGCTGGGTCGTCGTCAAATATTGTGACAATGCACGGAAAATTAATTATTTTATGCTCATTTTATTTATTTATTTCTATAATGTTTGCAATATAATCTAATTAAATATCGATATAATTTGAATGTAGATTATACTATTATTATATATCTATTATATATATTATTTATATATTATTATATTAGTGTTTATATGTATATCAAGTTGTTATTATTATTATTATTATTATTATTATTATAATTATTATTATTATGATTATTATTATTATTATTATTATCGCTATATAAATATACACATACGGATTGGAGACCGCGTCGTGCAGGTAGATTGACCCACACAGGAACGTGAAAGTCGCCCACGATTTATCCAGGAAAGTGAGTAAACCTGTGCGGGACTCTGATGGCGTGCGAGTGGGGTAGTCCTGGTAGTGGTGGAAAAGGAGAATCGGAACCTGGCAAAGTTGCCATAGGGAGCAAGGCACCTTGCCCGACGTAGCTAACCGAGGATTTATTAATCGCTCGCCCGTGCACGGCTTACAACATACGCACCTGTCTTACCTATCTTTATCTTTTCTCTTTTACTCGTCCTTCGTACTTCCCGTGCTTGAAAAAAAGACGTACATTCCCGAGGAACGTCAGTGTTTTGGAAATAAAAGAAGAAAGCATTTTTAAAAACGACAAGATTTCCATGGGTCCTCTTTTTATGGAAAATTAGCTGTGAAATAAAAAATTAGCAAGGTCTATAAGTGTTTTCATAGTTTATTAAAACTCGTAATATCTCAACTGAACGGAGTTTAATTACTTTCTCATTTCGAACATTAATTTTTATATATTATATTTCATCATTATATTATTCATTATACATATAATATATATTATTATATCATACATGTGATTGTTTTTAATTGAGTTCTTTAATTTTCTCACTTCACATTATTTCTCTATTAATATTATTTTCAAATATTTTTTTCCCTCCGACTCCCCTCGAATGATATTTTATGTATGTAATCATCAAATAAATCGTCAGACGAGGATCCAGCAAGTTGGGGCGGTTGAGATTGAGTCGGTGGCGAGGGAGGTTGAACCACGTTCGGAAAAATCCGATTTCGGTGATCCGCTAATCGAACTTGCAAACTCATTAGCATCACGCGCTTAATCTCACCACACCTTTCGTCCGAGCTTCCACGGAGTTTTCGAGAGAGCCTGGCGCGAGTTTTTTTTTCACGAAAGCGAGAAATAAAAGCTCTCCTCGGTTCGCGGAGCTTTTCGTTCGTTAATGCAATTTAAAGCGAGTATCCGAGACGCGTCGCGCATTTTGAAATCCGAGAGCATTGTCGTTGTCTCGGAAATTCTCGCGTCGACGGTGAAAACGAAGAATATTGGGAAAATCGAGGGTGACGATTCTGCGATGCACAGCACGCGCTTAGAGTTCGTCCGCAATTTTTTTATTTTTTTATTTTTTTTTATTTTGCTCGGCTACAATCCTCGGCTTCTCAGGTGGCTAATTAGAATCGGTCGTCCGCGTCGCGACCGGAACGATCTAAGGCCGGTGAGGAGAATCTCGCGTTCTACACAATTCTACAACAATGAATCTGGGTTAAAAAGTGAAAGGATTTCAGAATGAAAGGAATGTTTTGTGTGCGCGTGTGTACGGTCGTTGGATCGGTCTCCGAGACAAGTGCTCGATTCACTTACACCGACGACGTTTTCCACGTTGTTCGCACGACGATCTACCACTCTTACGATACTTCATACGCGTTCTCTTCGGGCTTTGCTGAAAATATGTCGTACTGTTTCGCGTACTTTTTATGCAGGACGTAATTAATCCAATGTTTGTTTAAACGTTTCTTTTTATTATTATTTTTTTAAAATTGTTATTCGTTGTATTATAAATATCAATATCTATATTTATATCTATTTAAAAATTATTTCTTAAACATTTTACCATCATACTATTGTGGTAATATTTTTTGGAGAATTGATTTTGACTTTCGTATCTCGAAAAATGCGAGATGACATAAATGCACAACTTTAATCACCTCTGAAACAAGTTCATTCGTTCGACGAAACGGAAATAGCGATGTAATTGTGGCTGGTATTTGTCCAAGTGTTGTGCAATACGAAGGTCCTAATGCGCGAAGGGTCGAGGAGTCGAATAAACCACTGGCACAACCACGATAATCCGTGTCAAATTCCTGATTTCGTGCCACGTGCGGACATACGTACGCTGTATATAGCTCGATGCAAGAATGTGTTTTCCCCAACCCTAATCTACTTCGCCCAATGCCAACCGGACTCCAGAAACTCTCAGATAACCCGCTCGATAGCACGAATCTCCATCGGCCACGTGCACCGCTATAGAACTCTCACTGTTGTATTGTCGAGCACGCTATAATACCATTCACACAAACTCGGGATTTGTACATTTAAAAAAATGCAATTTTTCGCATTTCCCTTTTTCTTATTTTATTATTTATTATTATTATTATTATTATTATTATTATTATTATTATTATTATTATTATTATTATTATTATTATTATTATTATTATTATTATTATTATTATTATTATTATTATTATTATTATTATTATTATTATTATTATTATTATTATTATTATTATTATTATTATTATTATTATTATTATTATTATTATTATTATTATTATTATTATTATTATTATTATTATTATTATTATTAATTTTATTAATTTTATTATTTGGGAAACCGTATTTTGTTGATGTACGAATCGAGTCTTCGTTTTATTATAATAAAATAAAATAAAATAATAATAAGACTCACGGATATCTATAAGAACGAAAAAAAGCTTCCGCAAGAAGCACCAAAACAATTTTGCTTCTGGCTCCTCCATGAAACAAAAAAATACTATAATCCAGTTCCCTCTCCCGAGCGTCTGTCCCGAAACACACTCACCCCCGGAATAACGTTGTCAGCCCTATATACTTGGCTGCAGTCTCATCCGCATCAGCAGCGAGGGTCGAACGAGGGTGAGATTCGGGCGAGAAAGTCAGTATAAGAAGAACCACGTAGCTAAAGAATGACAAGCAACGAATCCCCAAACTGCTTTCCAAAAAAAAAAACTAGGGTGCACTCTCCTGTCTTCTTGTGTCCAATGGTCCGTGAAGATGCGTGACGTCATCGCTGGAGAAATCTAACACTCCGCGAAAATGTTATGAAGGATGAGACTCGACGTCGCAAGCTCGTCATCGTCTCGAAAAACATTCTCCGACTGCATACACAACGTGGTTACACAATTTTCAACCCTCGTGCACTGCTGATGTTTTCTTTTCTTTCTTTTTGCTTTTTCTTTTCGTTGTTCCGCTTCTTTTGGACTTTTTGCGGTTCCGCTGTGTGCTGGGGTCACAAGGGACGCCTTGAAAGATCGAAGTCTCGACAGATCGTTCGATAGCGCTGATTTATCGTTGCCCCGGATGATTCTCAACCGCTGCCCAGAACGTTTGTCCTCCCCTCTCGCCCTCTACGTATCGACGAAACGATCTTGCTTCGCCCATCGGCGAGCCGTCAAAACCAAAGCTCTGTCGAAAACTTGTGTTCCGTATTCGTAGTTTCGTCGTGAAACCTTCGACCGGTGACTAGACAATATTTCACATGGAATATGCATAAACGACGATTTTCACGATTATTCGCGATTAAAGATTTCAGATGTTTGGCATTTTTACGATCGCGATGATTTGATTGTTTTTATAAATTTATTATTAACTTCCCGATTTTTTCTTAAATTTGATTTGTTTTTCTAAATTTATTATTGACTTTCCGATTTTTTCTTTGATTTGATTTTCTTGGGTTTTTGGTTTTTATTTTTGACAATTATTTTTCATTGACTGTAATTATAGAAAATTAATAATAATAATTCCACGCAAGAATTGACTGCTGTAAGAACTTTAAAAAATACTTTTAGACCTCAATTTTCCGAGTTCTAGTGATTTTAAGAATGTGACGATGTTTCTTTATCCTTCCGATTTTTGTGGAATTTATGAATTTTTTCAACGTAAGAGATCCGTGAAGTTGAGAGAAAATATAACTGCATCAAAGCACAGCATCGATTCTACAAATCTCATTTATCAATCGTTTGCATACAACGGCAGTGCAGAATGTACGTGCGAATGACAGCGAGTGGATAAAACAAATACCCGGTGATTCGTCGGAAGAAATGGAACGAACGACACTGGATTATTGTCCCGAATGGGATTGATGTGAAAAAAGAGAAATCGCGATAACAATCATCGCTATTGTCCTCGAAACTTTATTATTTTCACCTATCGACCCAATTTTTGAATGAATGAAAGAATTCGGTCGATAGGAATATATATTTATATCACGACATATATCACGTGACAACCGCGCCAAGAACATGATCGTTGACGATGGCCGTCGACGTGTCGAGCATCCTCAATGTCCGTCATTATTATTTATAAATTGATGATTAATTAATAATATTAATAATATTAATATTATTTATGATTGATAAGTAATTAATTTATTGATGAATTTATGATTCATTATTAATTGATGTATGAACATTCAACGAACGATTTAGATATAAAATAGAATATCAACTGCGTTTCACGTAAAATTGCGTGAGAGCTATGTTAGCGATGTAAAATTATTCTTTAATATATATCTTATATAATATATCATCTAAGATTCTAAGATATCTTGCACGTATTCGATTTTTTATACGCGGGGCTTCTAACGTGATCGCCAGATAATTTATACTAAGATTCTTGGTACAAAAATCATTGGATAAAAATAGTAGAATCATTCCAAAGGAATTTCAATTTTTAAAAATACATCCGTTGATGTATCTCGCAATTTTCAAACGCGAACGTGTTTAATTTTTGGAACGGTGCGCTACTGCAATAGCCAAACTATTTACACTAAGAACGAATAAACAGAATAGTACCAAAAGTAATTCCAAACATCTTCAAGCAATTCACATAAAAATAAAACAAAAAAATGCCTCAACATCAAATTTTAAAAAACCATAGAAATCTGTTATTTCGGAAATGTATCTTATATTATTTTGGTTATTCGTCATTATTTTGACTCTTTCCTTCCTGAGACATGAGTCACCGGGAAGAAAAGTTTTCCATCGAAAAATAATTATAGATTTAACCGATCACCAAGTATAAGAGTGATCGAACTTCTCGAGTCTGCGGAAAGCTTCGATAAATACGTCCTTCCATTCGGAGGATCCTCGGTGACTCATCTCACCCGGAAGTATGTACGAAAAGAGAGAGGGAGAGAAAGAGACGGAGATGGAAAAGGGGAGCAACGGGTATAAGGAACCGAGGGTAAGTTACTTCCAGACGAACCAGTGAATTAATCCAACCGGGGCGTTAGTCCTTACCGAGGGGTTGAATACGGAACCAAACATCGTCGCAAGACATTTCTTCATGAGGTTCTGTGTTTCACACACGTGACACGCGTTCGTACCACGACACCCTGTACGTCCTATAAATGTGAATGTCGTATCACGAGGGGTTGAGGTTTGCCGACCCCTCGCGCGCAGTCTCACCGACTGCTTCGGCGTTAATTACGAGTACCTCCCCGGGGGTAATAGAGAAGCAACCTCGGGTCTCGAGGGTTCGAGGAGCGTAACGCGGACTCGTTGTACGAGTATATCTGATCTGTGACGTTGAAACCGCGAAGTATAGGAATGGTCGATGTAAATATATTTATCTATAGATAGGCTTTGTATCCGGCATTAGACGAGTATAAATACGCATACGTTGATCCTCGGGGAGTTGGAAAGGACGCTTGATACATTGCGTCGCTTATCGGATATTTTCGGGTCGACGAACTAATCTTCTGTCCGCAAGTCTATCGATATTCTTGGTTGATATACCTTGAAATGAATGGAAGAATGGATAGAAGGAAACTAAAGGTAAATTATGGTGGAAAAATCTATTCTTCGAAAGTGTATGAATTCGTGGATTTTATTTAACGATTAGTTTTATTATACTTATTGTACTTGAAATTATAATTAATTCATATTGTTGGAAATATTAATATAATCAGAATCATGCTGACTTAAAGAGAGAGACAGCAAAAATTAATAGATGGATGAATAAAATAAAACTGAACGTCAAGTTGAATATAAAAATCTATTCTTCAAAAGAATATGAATTCGTATATTTCATTCCACGTTTAGTTTTTTTTCACATACTTAAAATTATGATCAACCCATATTATTGAAGTATTTTGATGCAATATAAATGAAATATCTGAAAAATATTTATATAATCAGGATTATGCTAATTGGAAGAGAGAGAAAGAGAAAGCGAGAGGGTGGTGGGCTCTCTGGCAAGAGGGTAGACACGTCCATCATATTTACAGTTCTCCCCAGTGTATATCATCGTAATATGTAACGCGAGCGGGCAAACTCCGTGGGATTGATATCTAATGGAAGCTGTAATGGCACCCAAAGGGCGGCGGGGGGTTCTGCCCTGCAGAGTACACGCGACGCTTCGCCACTCAAAATTTTCTTCTCGTTATCCACGCGTGATTTACATCCAACGCGATGCGAGTAGACGTATGAATATTAATCATTATTCTTTGAAGTTGTGACGGATGTTACGTCGGTACGTCACGGGTAGGTAAATTTCCTCGCCAAGGTGTGCGCGAGGAGATACGTATGATATTACAGTCGTACGATGCAAAAGACGACGATGAACGATCACCCTCGCGATCTTTGGCAATTCGTTTTTTCCCATTACAACTGTATTCACATACAGTTACATGTGGGTTAAGTTTGCAATGCGCTCTTCCAAAGCAAGTCTTTCGAAGTTTTTAGTTTGGGAGAGATTTTTATAAACTTCAATTAAAAGTTATAAATCATTTTATAAAATTTAAGAAACTGTATTACATTGGTGACATTTTTTTTTTGGTTCAATAGTATCTCTGGGGCGGGAAGAATAAATTATAATCTCGCTATTGATATTTTTTTATTACAAACTAATATGCAGATGAATGATAATAGAGTGAATACCATAATAGCAATAAATAATAAAAATAATAATAATAATAATAATAATAATAATAATAATAATAATAATAATAATAATAATAATAATAATAATAATAATAATAATAATAATAATAATAATAATAATAATAATAATAATAATAACAATAAACGAAATCATTGTGTCCTCCATAAGGCATACAAAAATATACATTTCATAAAATTATTTCTTCTCCTACAAATCATCAAAATTTACGTGTAATTCGACTGTACTGCATTTTTTTCTTCTTCCAACCGCCTCGTTCCCCCGCGAGGTAGAGTTCGGACGTTGGAGGGGGTTCGGAGTCGGGTAGGTTGCACTCACGGACGTCCGGCCCTTGCCGCACGAACGCGAAATTCACCCCAGGCGCGTTATCCCCTGACAAATAACCGAACTCGAGGCATTCCGCCTCGTTCTCCACGCGTAACGGGGCTCACTCTCGGTTTCCATCTCGCCCCATCGTTCCCGAGCTTTTCCCGGGTGTGGACCATCCTCGTCGCACTAACCGTTGGCCGATGCTGCCTATACCCTTCGTCGTACTCCCTTCATCGGGGCGCATCTCCCTTCAACCGCACCGGCGTTCTACAGTCTTACCGCGTTAATTGCAAGTACTTCCCTCGGGGGGGTGCGCGGCGAGGCAACGTCGTGCCACGACTGCGGTTCGGAGACCCGCGGGGAAGGATTCTTACGTGTGTAACCCTCGCTGTATCCTCGTCCTAGCCCCCTCTGTTCCTCATCCCCCCCCCCCCCCCCCCCATCGCCAACCCCCGCGAGAACGAACGCACAAACGTTCACCCTTTTCCCTTTTCATGCTCGTCCACGTCCTTTCATTTCTCGCCGGTGGTTAAAATATTAGAATTTCCCCGAGGTCTCGTGCGTGTCGTACAAGCGACTTGCACGCTGTACTCACTATCCCTCTCTTCGTGGTGGGGTTTTTTTTTGTCTCTGTTACGACGGTGCTCGCGTGGACTTACTTCCTCTTGTCAATGACTTTGGTAGTCACTCGCGAGCTCCCTCTGTCAAGGAGACACTTTTATCGAGCGATACATAAAGATTGGAATCAAAAGTACCCCTCGAGGGACGCGGGCTGATAGTGGACGGATACCTCGACGGAAATTCCGAAAATACGATATACTCCCCCGAGCGCTTTGACATTCGATCCTTTCGGGGGACAACGGACGAGAATCGTTCGTCGAGCTGGGGAATAGTTTTTTTTTCTTCATCGTCGCGTTATTTCGAATATAGCGCGTAATGGCGTGTGCTCGCTGTTACGATTTAAATAGGTTGCGAATACTCGTGTCGAAAATTAAGTTGCGACGGAAAAATTAATGATGAAACCTTTTGGACTCTCTGGTTGAGAGTGTTTTTAATTAAAATTCTCCCTGGGGAGCGATGGATGGAGCGGGGGCATTCATTCAATGAAAATTTGTTCATAATACTTTTTCAAACGAACGACTGCGATCAATTATTCATGGGAGAATTGAAATGTTCACATTTTTGGAATTATTGTAAATAATTTCCAGGAATTATTTGTTTCGCAATGGATTCTAATATTTAATAGAAATTGCGATCCGTGATTATTCACTTATTAAAATATTTTGAATATTATTTCTTTCAACGACTGCTGAAATGTTTTTTCCCTGATGTCAATGTGGATTTTAATAATTTTTTTCTTCTTCCACGTCAAAAAACCTCCCTCTATAAGGAAGCACAAAATGACTACACACCGGCGAGTGACCGTCGTCCCGTAATAAAAGCGAAACTTCGACAAACGCTCCATAAAGCCCCAGAAGCACGACGTAGAAGAAGAGAAAAAAACTTAATATGAGTCACCTGGACCGAGACATCGTGTGCGGATAATTGAGTAGCTCCGCGAGCGAAGAGAAATATATATATAAGTTCAGAGCAGCGAGTGTCCAAGATACGTCCACGAAAAAGAGAGCTCTGAAACCGCTTTCAGAGACGCGGCGAGGGTGGGAGAGGGAGGGGAAGGGGTCTGCTACTCTCAGCAAGGCTTATGAGTAAGCAGAGCTATTGACATAGACCGGATCGATGAAGAAGCGCGCCGCAGCCTGCTGGTTATGGCCACATCGCTCCCTTACGTTGCAAGCTCTGCTCCACTCTGTTCTCTCGGCAATCGTAGAATTATCCTTCCCCGGAGAACATCCTGGATTCCCTTTCTTTCCTTTTATTTTTCTTTTTTTTCAAAAACTTTTTTCGGCGAA
This sequence comes from Sussaba pulchella, assembly GCA_963971145.1. NCBI lineage: Eukaryota > Metazoa > Arthropoda > Insecta > Hymenoptera > Ichneumonidae > Sussaba > Sussaba pulchella. Next base: position 9,922 of record CAXAQZ010000043.1, read on the forward strand.
GCCTCATCGTCGTTATCTTATTTTTCTCGTCGTATCTCATTCCCCGGAGCGTTTATATTCCGGAACTTGATTTAATTAGTTTCGGGGTTGGGAATTACGAATATTTAATACGGCGGACGTGAAATGGCTGTTACCGAGCCGTACAACGTTTCGAGAGGGAATTATTATGAATTCTGAGAATTAATTTATCGTCGTTTTGGGCAAAAGGTACTTTTGAGGCTCGGTGGATCGTATTTGATGCTGGAAATGTATTTTATCGATTGAATTTAGTCGCAAACGTGGAATACTGATTTTATGAATTTACAGATTGTGGGAGAGAGCGGAAGTTTTGATTGTAGAATAATTGATTTCGAAATACGCGAAGCAGACTGCGAGAAGCAAGTCAAAGACGAATTTATTTAACTTATTCAATAGATCGATTGATTGACGATCAATTCAATACAAACAATATAATTTGTTTTTGAATGAAATTCTACAGTTCCAAATACAAATGAATAAGGTAAATTCTTAATCAATCAATCAATCGACGAATGAATAACAAATCAAATAAATACACTATGATTTGTTTTCAAATAAAAATTCTACAGTTCAAACCACAAAAGAATAAGATCAAGTCTCAATTAATCAATCAATCGACGGAACAATAATAAATGCAATAAATATACAATACGATTTCTTCTAAAATACAAATTCCAACTAAACATTTTTCCTTACGATGCAGAATCCGCTATTCAAGCCGAAAAAAAATAATTAAAAAAAAAAACAAGGGAGAAAAGTGACGGTCAGATAGATACACAATTCTCGACGGAGCATCACAGAACCACAGCAGCATCAGCAGCAGCACCAAGCGGCAGTTACTTGCGGCCGTGGTGAAAGTAGTAGTGGCAGCGATGTACAGACACGTGGTACACAGACCGGACGGTTGAACGAACGTGCGAAGCGACGAACGGACGCAAAAGCCGATGGGATGTCGAGGGTTTCATCAAAAGGCCGTGAAGGCTGAGGGCACGGGAAAGGAAAGACGGGGGCTCGACGGGGATAGGGTGTAAGGGGTGAAACGGGGGATGCGAAGCACCGGGAATACCTATGCGCATAGGGTGCGTCGAGTATCTCGCTCGTTGCTTCGGAGGGAGAAAAGGGAACCTATGTTAACACTTCACGCCTCCCTTTTACGTATTAACCCACCCCTTTCGCCCCGGAAACGTCGACGGGGGTACCGATGGAGGGGGCAAGAGGCGACGCGTTACACAGCACTCGAAAAGTTTCGTACGAACAACTTGTTTCTCAGCCTGAATCGTATATACGAATTCTCTCTCTCTCTTTCTCTCTTTTCGTCCCACGACGTTGTGTCGCGTCCTCGTGCTAGATTGCGCTCGCACGAAAGCGCTGCCAACTTTCTCTCTCCACAAACGCTTTTGCAGTTACGACGACTATGTTTTTCAGACTCCGTCGCCTTTTACCAACTACATTCGCACTCGTCGCGCTGTGTCGCCCAAAATGAAAAAAGTTTGCGAGTGAGAGAGAGATGGATCTGTCGACTGTGGCCACTGAGACCTAACCGCGCTCGGTAAAACAGGGGTTGCGGAGGGTGTAACTGCGGAGAGGAAGGAATGGGGGGTTGTGAAATTTTCGTGCTTCAAGGGCTTGAGAAAAGAGCAGACGTCTGTGATTGTATCTTTATTCTGAACATTTTTACGTATTATTTCTTATATCAGTTCGAAAACAGTTTTTTTTTTCGTTATTTCAATGTTATTGTTATTGTAATATTTTTAGAATTCGTAATTTATTGTAAGCGAAATTTCGAGGAATTTAGTAATAATGAGTGAGATGGGAATTAATAATTTTGTAAGAGTCATAAATATCGAAATTTAATATAAATATTAATATATGTATTTTTTTTTTAAATTAAATAAAAATATTCATCGAAAAAAAAAATGTCTGTTGTCACATCTTATTGTTGTACTATAACTATAATCCATTAAATAGTAAGTATAACTATATTTCCATTAAATTTAAAAGAATTAGCCCGTTTTTCCATCATCGACCGAAGTATATCGTTCGAAAAATTATTCATCCCCTTTTCGTTTATTTTGTTTTTTCTAAATTCACTCCAACTTCTATGTCCGTTTCGCACGCTTTTCGCGGCCATAGATAGGTTTTCCATTCCCAGCGAAAATTGGCCAAATCGGCTTTACCGTGACGTCCATGGAGTTTCGGATTTGGTTACGTACGCACGGATCGAAGCTTCTGCCATGGCAGTCGCCGGTTACGTAGGATGGGGTTTGGGAAACAAATCGGAGGGAAAACAGCGAAACCGCCCTAGGGCCATCGGGTTCGGGGATACACAAGAGTCAAAGAGGGTAACCACGGTGAAAGTGGCGAAGAGCGAGAGAGTTATCCGGATTAAACGGAAGAGAGAAAGCGAGAGAGAAAAGGAAGGGAGACAAAGATCGAACAAATAACCGCAACCGCATGCAAACACGAACTCGCAGGAGTGCCAACTGCACAAGGTCGATGCGACGCTCGATTCCCTATCACAAAGACCGCAAACAAGGGTGTACGCAATCATACGAGAATATTGTATCCGATACGTCTATATATGTGTATAGCTTCAGTCCTATACAAAAAATAATAACGTAGGTGATGACATGGAATTTTTTGAGTCAAGTAAAAACGATCGAATGGGTCAGCCTTGATTGTGAAATATTTTTTACATCCCTTGATTGATAATTAACTAAAACATATGATAAAACTATGTACATGGACTGGCCTCAAACGTCACGAAATGAAAAAATTGGATAACTCAAAATGTCGCCTGGTGGGTATCAAAAAATTACTCGCATAATAACGAAAAAAAATTTGATAAAATTGAGCGAAAGAAATACGAACCCTTGCGTTCGGCAAAAAAGCTAAAGGCACTCAGGAAACGAAGAGATAGCCCAGATGCAGCTCCGACGGAGAAATGAATTACCTGGGAAGGTACATTTTTTTCCGACATAAATTATACTCTCCTTTCGCGCAATCTCCTTTGGACGAGTATTATGACTTAATGAACGAGGAAAGTACGGGAAGCGATAAGACAGAACCGAGGGAACAAAGCGGAAAAAAGCCGAGGAGGCAACGTTCTATGGTTAGAAAATTATCCGAATAATGAAAGGCTCTCGAACGTCGCCCGAAGCGTAGCGAATATTGTTTTTTTTTGTTTTTTTTTTTTTTTTTTCCAAGAAAATAAATCGTCTCGGATGAAAATTTTTGAGGACGAGGCAAGCTACGCTGCCAAAAATTTTTCGTTGGTGGGAATGAATAATGCTCAAGCCTTTGCCATTAAAGGTCACTCATTGATATGCAGTTCATTCGTGCATGAAGGGCCGATGGTAAACTATTTCAGCTTCATTTTCATGTGAAAATTATGATAAGTAGTAACAGTACTGAGTAAACAGACTTACGAAGCATCGGCGTTTTAAATTCTTGGATGCACCAGAAGTTTTTATCACGAGACACGCTAGCTTTTATCAAGCACCTTCATGCTTGTCTTCCAACCTGATGTAAAGTTGCAATAAAATAACAATTTAACGAGACAGGAAACGTTGTTGTGTTATTGGTATCAGTGTATATTTCAGGTGCCAGGAACTGCTCCGAAGCCTTTGTGGGTCGCGCAGTAGTAAAACCCGGATGTTGTCAGACCGTGCAAGAACTCGTTACGTACATTCACAATTTAAGGGCCGGAGAAGAAACATACTTCAGCATGAATACGAAAATATACGGGTTGGTCTACGTCACATCCACCTGGATCTGATCTTGAAACATCAACAATCCTTGAACATAATTTTTTTAACATTTGTTGAAAACCCGTTCATTCAAATAAAAATGTAATCGGATACTTCTTGTCATGTATTTTCGTTTGCTGTACAAACTCAATTATTGATAAGTGTAGTTTTGATTAAATAAATGGGTTACTAATTTCCGTTTCCATTCAAATTCAATATCATGATTCAGACAAATTGAACAAATCATATAGACTGGCTACATCTGTTTTTTATGTGCTAGAGCGAGATAAGGAAAAAAAAACTAAGGTCGAAACAGTTTGGCATGAAATTCCTGGTATAGCCCACTTTCGTGTTCTCACATACAATCGCTCTTCCTCGGGCAGCAACGGCATGGGAGGGGAGGGTGGAGGTTGCCATCGTGAACTCTGTACATGCATTCATGCCAAACGCAACTTTTGCCGCATTGCATTAGAGATTTTCAGAACCAGACTCCTGTCTCTCACTGTATCAGTACGAGATAATTGAGGAAGGGTGGTTGAACGATCGCTTCTGGCTTTTTTCCCCGCAAATTCGTTTTGAGCGATCACGAGGGTGGAAAAAAAAATTGCATCGACGGTTTATTCGATTGCTGGGTTTCAGGGATGTGACATGTGATAAAACACGACACCACAACGATTAATTTTCATTTATTTCGATCATTTCCTTTCAATCCCTCATATCCGCAAATATTTTTGTCTCAAGAATTTCTTTGTGAAATCGCAAAAATCGACGTTTAATCTTGATTTCCGTCGCACGGTTCCACCCTCACGACGGGCTGCCAGGACGGTGACCGCAACCACTTATATGGGCCACCAGCGATTCGATTGATTTACGAGCTCGCCGATAATTGCAAGACCACCGACAGTCACGGCTGCGGAAACTATTCGGCAGGGAACGTTTATTTTATTTCCTTTTCTCGTTGTTTTTTTTTTCCTGCGTCTCATTCTTACTTTCATCCCCCCCCCCCTGCACTGTTGGGCTGAACTAGACGGTGAGAGATAGAAAGAGAGAGGGAGAGACGAAAAAAGTGGCAATCGCAAAAACACGGAAAGTTAATTCCCGACCGTCGAGAACGGAGGGTCCGTAACTGTACCAGTAGTAACATGCAGTCCATAGCGGACTCGGACGTTTAGTGCACGCAGGGAATAAGATTGAAGAAGTAATACGGGTCAGACGGGGAAATCGATGTACATTAAGTACGAAATGTTTTTTTACGACCCAAGAGTAAGGCATCCGACCTTCGGTGAATAAAAAAAGCTATAAAAAGGCACCCTGAATGTTGCTTCGTCATTTTTTTGTAATTTTTACAAAGGCACGTCTTCTGTGAGGCGGTCCGTCGATTTTGGCTTCCTCGGGAATAAACGCTTTGGTAGAATTGAAAGATAGATTGGATATTATATGCATCTACATGGAAATGGGGTTTGAAAAAATTTAATACTCCCGAAATTCTAAATAATCAAGGGAATCTTTTTTCACAAAAGAAACAGAACACAAAGTAGCACGAACATTCCAAAAACGTACATCAAACCTTTTCTAACAGAAGACTAATTATAACTCTAAATACCAGTCAAAGTAAAATTTCAAGAAACAGAAGGAAAATCTTTTTTTCAATTAAAAAAAAATATGCTGACATTTATTTTCGACTGCCTCAGCAACTGTGATTCTATAGAAACACGTCGAATCGTCGAACGACCTGGATGCCCTCTTGTCTCCGGTCTGTGGCGATATATATGCTCGAGCTTTCGCGAGCAAGCTCAACACCACCCCTGTTTTCGCAGAGCTCGCAGTAAGGCCGGGGTGCAGAGAGCGAAGGAAGGGGTATGCGCACGGTGGAAACGATGGCGTTATTCTCTCCAGTTATTCCATTGAATTTCGCTTGATGCATATTCGTGAAAAGCCCATATCGTGTATTCGAGCACCTTGCTCGCGTTAAATAATATCCCAGGCTCGAATTCACGTGGTCTCTTCACGATGGAGCTACAACGGAAGTCGACTGTACCGGAGGTTGGTATAAAACCGCCACGGGGGTGGTGGAAGCGATGACGAAATCACGAAACTTCATTGGCGCATTCGAGAAGAACGAACGACACAGAGAAACCCGAGGCGTAATGCAACCCAACGGCATTTGTGAAACAAAGTTTTGACTTTGACGCACGTTCTCGCGGAACTTTCGTACGTTTGCCGAGAACGAAGACAGTCCTATTTGTGAATGGCCGTCTATGGGTTTTGCTCGTGATGACGACACAGATAAAATCGAAACACTGTAAACCGACTTATCGGAAACGCTTGTGGGGAAGAAAATATAGGTGGGCAGTGGAAATGTCGGTGTATGGTCAGACGCGAAGTAGTTTTCCAGGCGAGAGAAGCTTTTAGGGTTTCGCGATTTGGTTTCAATAATTTTAGAAAGAAATATAGGTTTTTGCTTTAAACCCTACGAAATGTAATTGCCACGGACTGATGATTTATCGGAATAAGACATTTTTAATGCAGATGTGAGAGGGGGCGTATTTGTTATAAACAAAGGTAGTTGTGGCAATCCCACGCGTCCAAGGATTTTTTTTTGTTTTAATTGCGGATGAGCAATGAGACAGGCCAGACAAAATTAATTACGTCCATATTTTGCGATCTCGTGACGTTGAGATAAAAAAATATAACGTGCAAAGTTCCTCTCTGAAGGAGATAAAGGTCAGAAGGGGTTCGAGATATGCGTAGCCTCATAAAAAAATGTACGCTCCTTTTCCACCCACTTAAATATATTTTCGGAAAATGGTGAAACAGGTGTATCTTCATTTTTGAAGGAAAAACTGGATAACAACTTTCACATTCGCAATATTTCCGCTGTTTGAGATGTGATTGTGCTATTAAAAAGTGTAGTCAACTCTTTTTCCATTCCTTTAAGGATAAATTTTCTGAAATTCCTTTCCACCACGATATGTTAATACAATTCTCAATACATTTACCTAACTCCCTTCAATAAAAAACTTCGTTAGAGGATAGAAAACAAATGCCCAGCCCACAAGTTCGGTTCAGAGTTCGTACGATTTTCCATCACGATATGACGGCTGTAACACCATCGTCGAACGAAACCAGATGCATTGTTGTGAAAGTGAAAATGTGGAAAAGGGGGAGCACACCGAAAGCCCGAATAGTTCTGCAAATTTGTTCATGAAGCCTTGTTGAATGAAGCCTTGTTCGTTGTAATTTATGATTATTGGAAAATCGCGAGATATTCAGGCATCGTCGGGCGTCTCTGCACACTTTACTCTCACCGGTATCCCAGACTTTCCCTGCGAGCCAAAACGTAATACTCGACGATTTTATATTCCCCGTCTGCTATTTTGGTCCTTATTCACTCGCGCCCTTCTCGTGCTGGTGAAGGGCGAGTTCAGGCTTTTTCGAAACCCGATACTGCTGGAAAATATATCGTCGGAAATGAATGGTAGCCACTTCATTCTCCGCAGTGTCACTATATTCATGTGTATTTTTATTTATGTATTGCATGCGGAAGATAATTTCTCGATGGAGTTTATGGGGATAACCTGTATACTGAAGAGGATCGCAAACAACTTCACAAATTTATTTAATTGCAATCGAAATGGAAATCTACATACTTTTCCCAGTGAAATTAGAAGCGGGATAGATATCTAACACCTTCCACACTACATTTATATAACCTCTAAAATACACCAATATATTTTATTTAAAAAAAAATGTATCTGTCGCCATATTGATCCCTCACACAGTGCCTAAACTCAAGTTCCATAAAAAATAAATAAGCCCCAAACTTTAGACTCACTATATTTTATTTCACGGTATCAAAGGAAAAATAACGAACAATATTTTCCAAAAAGCTTTTAGCGTCAAAGTGAAAGAGATTCCAAGCTCTTCTCGGAGCAAAATATCAAGTCCCACATTAAGGGTCGAGTCGCTCTTTTCAATGGTATCCGGGAGGGATGAAATTGGGGATGTGGTAGGTGCGGAAAATAAATCGTGACGAGGAATTTACGCAGTCTAAGCACGTGAGACGAAGCTTCGGACCGGACTTATTATGACCAAGAAGAAATGCATCCTCGGTTAAGAAGACGGGAGTTGGCGCCTTGGCAAAATCGTTAAGGCGTTTGCCTTCGATGTGGCATTGCCGGAACGAAATCGGCCCGGCGGGTATTCCTGGGAGCTTTCCCGTGTCAGACGCTTCCCGTGTTCCTTTCTACTTCTATAGCATATCGATCCTTTTCGGTCTCTGGCCTGCTGCTCGCTCTACGTGCCACCGACTACGCACCTTCGCCGCTCCCCCGCCCCACTTATCCGGCCCTCCCTTCCCTCCCTCGCTCACAATCTATATTGCATTTGTATTCATATACCGGGTGCTCCTTGAAATCACACCCCTTCACCGGTCCTTCTTCGCGCATTGGCTGTGAACGATTTTCAGTGTCGAATAATTTCATTTAATTCAGGGTAACACATTCAGGGCTACAATGAAAAACTAAAAAAGAATAAGATTGTAAAATATTTTGAGTATTAAATTGATTCTT
>CAXAQZ010000044.1:0-11374 GCA_963971145.1 Sussaba pulchella
CTCATAATCGCGACTTAGAGTTATCGCCGAGGCCTGGAACGAAGATTGCCACGGTGCTCCAGTAAAGCGACCTATAACGGAGTACTCCGCTCCCGACTCTACGCTCTATGTACTTGCATACATATATACACGTTCACGATATATCCCGATAAATTTTCGCAACTCTGTGACGGGCAAATAAAGCTGTTGGCAAACTTCTTCACTCGTGGCACCGCTGCCGCCGTCCGGGAAAATAGGCGTGAATCCATCCTGAGTAAACGCTGCGAAATGGAAGTGGCCGAGGAAGGGACGAAGGGAGTAAAGTCAATGGACTGACCGGAGTTACGACGATAGCGAAGTGCGAATGCGAATGTAATATAGGTACTTTCGTTATACGCCATTTTCACTTATTACTTATCCATAATACCAGCGAAAATGCTCTTCACTGTCTCCAATGTCGCATATATATGTGGTTTGAAGGGAAAACCGAACAAGTCGACTTTTTCAAAAAATGAGATTAAATCAGACTCTTGTAATTAAAATTGTAAGGATTATTTTTAGATAGAGAGTTGCCGAAAATTGCCGATATAGGAAAAAATAAATAGAATTAACCTAATTAAATCGGTGCATTTTGTCGGAGGAACCAAAGAATCCCACCGGTTTTTCATTAAAAAAAACAAGACTCATGTTAAATTTTTTTTCAAGTTTTCCTGAAACTTTTCTATCGGTGGAATGAAATTTCGTTATTTGACAATGTTTATCGGTCACTATTTGTCTCGCATCGGTAGGCAAAACCAGATGAGTCCCCAATTCGTAGGCAAAACCGAATAAGTCCAACAGTGTTTCTTCAAATTCATGATTGACAGACTATTTCAATTCAGCCGAATGATACCTCGAATAACACCAAAAACTAAGTGTAACCTGATAATTATTATTTTTGAGATCGATTTTGACACTGAAACAAACTCCTTTTATGTACTTGCAATCGATTTTTCGTCCAAACCATAGATATATCGCACGTATATCACAACAAGCCAACGATGATGCCAACGCGGGGTACTATCCCTGGCTCTCGAAATTCCCACTTCGTTCGTGAAACGACGTATCCTCATTGAATGCCCGACGATAAAGTCGTAATCGTGGTGTGCGGGGTCGTAAAAAAAAATAGAAAAAAATTCTCAAAAAAATAGAAAAAAAATGAATACCCAGCATTCGAGCGTTCCGTGAGGCTGTGGCGATAGCAGATCCCCTTGAAACTTGTCGGCGAGACTGAGGTACGGTACGCGTAGTGAAATCGTAATTTCCGGGGAGTCTTTTTTTCTTCTCTTCATTTTCTTTTTCTTTCCCCCACAATCCCGTTCTCCGCCTTGCTCTGTATATTGGCTCCGGCCTTGTCACTTTTTCCGGGCTTTTCTACCTCATTCGTCTCTCCGCCTCCGGTCTGTCTTCATTCCGTCAGGAAGTAGCGACGCGGAGGAACTGATTTTTCAAAACTGGGAGATAAACCGAAAATTAGGGGGGAGGGGGGAGATGGTCTGTATGAGGGGTTGTTGCTTGCGTAGATCGAATGGGGGAGTTTATCGTAAATAATAAGGTCGACGTTGTTCGACGTGGGAAAGGCCTTATCATCGTAGCGAGGGCAGGCTCTCGACATCATTCGTCTTCCTTCAGAGAATTGCATCGATTGAAGGGAAAAACTCATATTAATCATGGGGGAGATGCGCGCGCATGTCAAATTTGTGAGGAAAAAAGTGTTCGTCGGTGAATTTAATACGTGTACATAAATATTTATATATGTATATAAGCAGAACAAGTTACCCTAGTCATTAAAAAATCACGCTCCATATACATGCAGAGAGACGTCCCAAATCACCAGATTGAAACCCGTCTATCCCATCATATGGTCGATGATTTTTTTCAGTATCTTTTGAATCCTAAGACTTTATATTTAAAAAAAAAACTATTTTGATTTCTCAGATCCGTCTACCCTCTTCACCATTCATCATCATTCATCATTTTCTTTGAAAATTCTTCCTTGGTACTTTATTGAAATTGAGGAATTTTATTCATAAAATTGAAGTGGTCATCATGTTTCTAACACGTATATATGTCAATGAATTCGGGAAAAAATCGAGTTTTTCTGAAGTTTTAATATATGATGATGGTCGCCTATCTAAAAAAATGTTACTGAACAAAATCGATATTCGTGGCAAAATAATTAAAATATCTTTTTTTTGCGTAATCGATTTATTCAGCAATCGAATTTTCTCAAAATTGAAAAGAAAATATATACGTATATTCTGAACATGATGATCACTTCAATGTTATAAAGTCAGTATCGATAAAGTATGTAGGAAAAATGTCATCCAATTAGAAACGGGGGAAATAGCAGTTACTCCTTGATGAAAAAAATGTTGTGCGGTGAGGGGAAGGGGAGAGGGGGTCTAAAAAATAAATTTAAAAAACTAGTGAGGTCTCAAGATCCAAAAGATACTAAAAAAAAAAATCATCGACCAAACCAGGGGATAGAAGGCCTTCAATCCAGTGCTTTGCGACGTCCCTTTCCATATATATATACATCGACGGTGAATTTTTGATGAGTGGTGCAAGTTGCTCTTCTTGACGAAGTCTCGTTTGGAACTCTAATTGACATTCTTCTTCTTGTGATATCTACATAGTACAATATCGAACATCTCGTACCATCAGCTCTGTCTGGGATAGCAAAAAACTAATGATCTCATTAAAGTTTTCTTGCCGAAGAATAAGCGGAAGATAGGAAAGGTTATGAAAAAGAATTTTTTATTAATTATAAAAAAAAAAAAAAATAGGCGTTCAACGTCTTCGGAGCAGACGTTGGTCCAATCGAGGGATCGATCATATCGCTGAACGACGGCAGCTGCACATCCAGGTTTTTTTTCGACGGCCCTCGTCGAGACATCCGACCCACGTTGCTCTTGTGTTGTTAGCTCGGTTTCGTCTGATCGAATAAAGCGAAACGAAGACCTCCTGTTTCGATATAAAAAAAACTACCCTTTGTAGAATTCATTTGGGTCAGCCGCCAAATGAACTGTTTTCTTTTTTTTTTTTTGTTTTTTCCGGTGCTATCCTTCTATTCAATCAGACCCGGGAGTTTCGAACTTTTTCGATTGTTGTTGTTGGGAAAAACAAACGTCTCGCGCGCGGATAATTAAATGTTTTGTTCTCAAAAAATTTCGAAAAAAGAAAGTGTAACAACTAAAAACTTTTATATTTTGTCTAAACGTTTGTATAAAAAATAATTTACCGATTTCATTCGACAAGAATAATTAATTTTTAATCAATTTTTGTTGTGCGCACAGGATGAACCCCGGTATCTTCAATTAGTAGGATAGTTACGAATTTTCCCGCAAGCACGAACGGTACAACGTAGTTACTGTTTTGCCTCGAGAAGTTGAAAAAAAACAATGGAAAGAAGATACACAAAGAAAGGTAAAAAAGAATAGTATTTGTGTTTGTGAACCCATTAATTTGGTAACTACCCGAGAGGGAGGCCACTGACCCTCCATCGCCGGCAGTGCATCCACTCTCTTGAGCGTACCCAAGTACGGAAATACGCTTGTTGGATGCTCGAATCCTTTTATTTTTTGCCCGCTCGACTTGTGTATCCAAGCGATGCGGAATGAGCACCGGGGCTTGACCCCACGCGATATTGAGAGAGCTCGGGAAAAACTGTGAGCTTGAATGGGTTTTAAGATCCCCCGCCGGTGCAACCAGGGTGCAACCTAAATCTCTCCCGCAAGCGAGAGAGTGAGAGCGAGAGAGAGAGAGATAGGGAAGCTGCGAGAGACTAAAGAGGGCCCGGTAGGGAGAATGATTAAGCGAAAAAGTACGAAAGTGAACCAAAGTGTCTTATTATAGCAGCTTTTAGTCCGGCGAGACTACCCGCCGATTGTAAAAAAAAAATTGTACTCCATTAGGTGTTGTGCCTAGCGAGAAATTACCCTAGTTTATTTACTCCGTTCATTAAAAAATAAATTGTTCAATTTCCCATCCGAATTACAAAGAAAATCGACGACATCGGGTACATCGTGAAAAATGACTCCGAAATTCGTTTGGAATTCGATTGATTATTTTTTTTTATACCCATTTATCAGAGTTCCGGGCAGTGTTTCTTTTTATTCTACGATGCAGTGAGTACAGAATGCTATTTTTCTCTTTCGTTTCGCGATTTGGTCCTTTTGAAAGTCGATGACCGAACGAAAAGAATCTACCGTGGATGGAAAAAACGAAGATGTGAGAACGTTTCTTCGACGCGAGGTAACGGAATCACTGCTCGGAAGACACATCGAAGTTTCGTTTGTTAGAGAGTAATAAACGCGGCAAATAAATAAAACACGCGGCGCCATTATTCCCGACGAACGAGCGAAGGTACGAAATATCTGGAACGGACAATGGACCGAAACGTTCCAAATCGTCGGTGGCACGTAAAATATGAAATCGATATTTTCAAGCTGGACCGAGCTTAACTGAAGAGTGTCTAGTCCAGATAGAAGCTCTCGCCACATTTTCCAATAGTGAAGCTTTTCCCTTTCCCGAAGGATTCTCCATACAACGATGTACAGCTACAACGCGTTGTACGACGTTTGGCGATGACGCTCGTGCAGAATTCTCCTAAAAATTTGGAGTCTCCTTCGTTCACGACGAACTGACGGAGCCCACCTTGAAAACAATTTTCTCGAAGCATTTTCCCCTATCTTTATAGACGTTTTAATTGATCCCTGCTGTTGATGGCTTCGCGCTTCTTCGTTGTAGCCCTCGTCGACTCTTTATGTCTCATCAGCTTTTCTCGCAAAACCGCGTGACCTCGAAAAATGTACTTTGTTCATCCACGTTTGTTAAAAAAAACTTTTCGCGTCCAACAATAGTGCATTTAACCGAATGGGGTTGTAAGTATAATTATCGAATAATTTTCGTTCGACACTTACAAAAAGAATGTTTAATTTTTTTAATTACAATTCAATTTAATCCGATTCGATGCAACTTTTCGAGCTCTTCTCCGGGCACTGCAGACAGAATCAATAATCCCGCGAAACTGAAGTATGCACAAAGCCGACGTTTCTATATTTAACGAGCTCGCGACGCCCGACGCCAGCGCTGAAGGCGGACTACGTGGAGATGAAGCGAAATTTCGTTACGGCTGATACACGAGTCCGAGTAAGGCGGAAAGTAACGATGGATGAAAAATAAAGAGCCATCCCGTATTTACGAATTCCTTCAGCGTCAAACGAGAATTTAATGTGAGAAAGGACGAGCGAGGGATGCGCAATTTTGCGAGAGAGTCGAATGAGAGGCTGGGGATAGGACAAAATCAAGCCAGTTTCGTACACAAAGGGGTAAAAGCTCTTCGGAGTCGGAGAGCTTGCCACCCTTCGGCAACAACTGTCCGAAGGACAAGGGCCCGCATAACCGCAACAGCTATTGCGTTCGAACACGGCGGATTTACCTCTGTTCGTGATGTTAGGAGCCAGTCCACCGGCAAGTCCATCGTCCATCGCGCTCTCGTGCATTTAATCCCGGCGAACGCGTTGCATTCGGATTTTGAGATTGTCGTTCATTCGACGTTCTCATACATGGCTATCGCGTCTAGGGGTGTCCGGGAGAGCGCCATTTTCACGTTCCCAACTGCATTCGCGCTCGAGATATTTCCACGGGAAACGTTCGACAATTGAATGGCTCGGATGCACGCGTCGGTAACGTGACGTCCAATCAGAAGCGAGAAACTATTCGGATAGGCCAATCGCGCTCGAATCGTCTTCCCCCACCCTACCTGGTCGGTCGAATTAGTCACTCTAGAGAGCGTCGGTATTGTCGATTGCGACTTTAGCCGTATTTGGAATCAACTCGACTGGTGATCGGTTGAATGGACGTAACGAAATTTCCAGACTGGCGTAACAGACCCATTGAATAACGTGGAATCGAGCAATGGCGAATGAACAATTTCACGTTTTTTGAAACGATGGAATGTTTTCGGCGGAATTTCGTACGAGATTCAATTTGATGAATTTCGGTTTTTCAAAGAATCGTCGCGTGTTTCATGCGTTCGTGATGGGTTTATTTTTTCGTTAGTGGAAACGAATACAAAAATAGGAAATACTTCAAAGCCCGAATCTTTCGCCTGCAGGCATTGTTTACCGTTACAGAAACATTTCGGTACGATGTGAAAGAGAGGAAGGAAGATCGTTTAAATATTGGCTCTTCGCGTAACACTCGTCATATTATTGAACAGTTGCATTCGTTAGATTACATTTTTTGCAGTATCTACTTCGGAAAAAAATTGCAGAGACGAAAAGCAAACGAAGCTTCGATCGGTTTCGTTTTTCTCGAAAATAAATACGAAAAATACACAGAAGCGGCATGATGCGTAATAAAATCGGCTGAACTGGAATCATTGTTACCAAGCATCTCTGAGAATCGACGAAGACAAGTTTCGGTATTGGTCGAAAACAAATTTGAACCGCTAGCTACGAAACGTATTTTATTTCATTCGTTAAAATTGACAAAAACTTTTCGAAAAATTCTCTCAACACGATTCTGCATATTCTATTTTAAAAAACCTGAAATTGATATTTTTTATTCGCAAAGTTTCGGCAATGGAAAAAAACAAAAAAAAAAAATAGGGCTGGTGATCGAAATTTCGGCTGATCAAAGTCTCGAACGGTCAATAAACCGAATTTAAAAGCTCCGAAAATGAATACACTGCATCGATATATATAGCTTCGAGTGCCATTATCTCGACGGATCAAAATCTCGACAACGTATATCAGTATAATGGCGTAGCTAAGTGGATGGCGTAATCATTTCCACGCGGTCGAACGAGCTCACGGCACTAAGCCTATATATGAGTCGTCAAGATTTTAATCCGACGAGAAAATGTCATTCGCAGCTTTGGTCCATTTGGGATATATATTTATTCTCGTAGCATTTCAATTCGATCAATTCACCTGTCGAAACTTCCATCATCCGGAATTTCGATCCTTACCCAAAAATAATCAATGCAACAATCGTGGTAGATAAACTCACCTGGTGCGTTTTGTTGATGACACAAGTATCGTTGATCTGCAACGATTGCGGGGGTTGTGTCGTGCTGCATCTTCCAGCTGCATCTTCACTGGCTCGACCGTAACGAGCAACGGCCACGGATATCGTTGTGCCCAGTGGACACTTGAGAAACATGGCCTCGTCATCGCACGCCGCTTGCTGGTAGGTCTTCAAGGTGCCTGACAAAACCTCTGTATATTCAAGCATGACAGACAGAAAAAAACAACAAAAAAAAAGAAAAAATCGATGACGCGGGATTCAATTGAATTCGTGACGGAAAAGAATCAACGTTCCAAATCAACGAGTCGATGAAATTACGAAAATTTCCAATCGCGGGGAAAACACACAAGCGCGTGCGGTAAATTAATACGAAATTGTTCATTAGCCCGAAGCGTTAAATTCGTTCAATAAGTTCCATCGAGTTTTCGGGAGGGGTAATTAAAGCATGAACGAAACCCAACGGGGCAGTCAAAAAGCCAAACGGGCCATTATCGAAAAACCGAACGCGTGTATACGTGCGTTTGTAACGATCGTGATCGTGTCCGTGAAAGTGTTATTGGCGCGGCGCGTGGGTGAGGCGGGATGGAGTGGACCCGTGGTTGGAGTATTCGTGTGATAAGACAATTATTTCAGTTACAACATGCGGCACGAGCGAGGCGACGGTGGAAGAGAGAGGAGCGCGGTGAGAGGCAAAAGGTTGGGGGCGAGTGGATAGCGCGTATTAATGAGTTCGACAGGCACGAAATGGTTTGAAGCACCAGATAGCGGATAGTTACACGGTTCGTGTACGATTATATTTGCCGGATCGTCATTCGACGTGACGTATGAAATTTATCGTTCCAATAAAAAAAAACGTTGTTTAACGGAGATGTGTAAGCGGAGAAGGATGAGAGATGATGTGCATTAATGATGTTGTGAAAATTTATCGATGTACGGATTAATCGATAGCAAGCAGCGGTGCGATCGTAATGTCATCAGTGTCACCATCACCAGTCGTTGTAATTGTTACCATCACCAAATTGCCAGTTTGTCACGATTTCGGGGTTGCGTTTTGCGTTACGATGCAGCCCATAGATCCATCCGTGGGGAAGAGACATGAAAAAAAGAAAATGAATAGAAATAGAAATTTGTTAGTTACAAGTTTGCGGTTGAGAGAAATGAGGGTACGAATTTGTCGACGAGCAAAAATGTATTCGAAGTCAAAATATACGAGGTGAATGATTTCGTGGAGTATTTTTTTTATTTTGCAACCAATGTACATGATGTATGAATATATGAAAGCATTGAATATTGGGAAAAAATTCGATGACAAGAGACTGCTGCGTGGAATATCGACATCGTTATTTGAAATTCGCGTCAGTGAAGCAAACGACACATACATATTTATAGAATACATATATTTATGTGTATCTGGATATATAATATAGACATATATTAATTTTTTTCCCAGAGCAGGGTAACGAAAAAGAAACTATCGTGATGCTTAAAAAAAAATTATTCAGTGCACTTCTGGGCCGGGAAACACCCGCGAGCTCGTTGTAATGGAAAGCGTGAGCTCAATTTTCAAGGAAACCCGCAAGCATTATGGTAATACGTTATTGCAACGTACGAAGGAGCGTAATGAAGCCCATAATTTACGATTACCTGTTGGAAGAGGTCAAACGTTAGGTATTGTACGACCCATTCTCCTTAAACTCTATCGAGACCACCAATTTATCTCCTCTATTATTCCTCGTCCGCGATTTTTCTATTCTCTTTCAATCGTTCGTAAGAAAATTCTGTTTCTCAAAATGAGAGTTATCAACGTGCTGATACCATTTTCCTTGCTACAATCCATTAAAAATGTCTATCATCACAATTCTTTTCTCGCGAATATAATCAACGAATTATATTTGCCCCGGTGAAAATGGGTATATCCATGTTCAAATATATAACAAAGCGATTCGTAATTGTAATCGTAAATCCGTTCGCCGCAATTCCCGACATTGTTTCGTTTCTTTTTTTTTATCTTCCATAAACTTTTCGTTTGAGCGTAACGCCTTAACCAGCGTAAAGCTTTACAAGGTCTGTAACTGCGTCGTTGATAATAAAATACGATCAAAACGTAGCTTCGATTGGCCATATTTTTCTCCGTATTCAGTAAGTGAAACAATCGTGGGATGGAATTTGCCAAACGCGTTCGTTATTGGAACGGTTGAGATTTTATTTATATCGTTCTTCGTCAAGACAATAACGCTAAAACCGGACAATCCATTCGAGCTTGCTCGTCTCGCTAACGATCCGATCGAAGGCGACGAGGCGAGGATAAATAAATACGATTACCGAACGGTAACGAGACATTGCTGGGCGAACGGATGTATATAACGTCCACGAAGATAGTAGAAACCCGAGCAGAAAGAGGGGGAGGGGACAGGTTGCCGATTCTCGGATTCTTGTGAAAGAGAACCGGAAGACGGTGCAGCTCGCTTCGGGCGATCCTGGCAAGTTCTGTTCTTCAGAAATTTCATTGGCTTAGTTAATAGGTCAAACAAGATGCAGTGTAAACGTAGCCGATAACGAGCAGTTGGATTAAAAAAGGGGTCCTATTGATCTTCGTACAATGGCATCCAAGCCGGGGATCCAACGGACGTCGACCGAGGTGGCATCTTTTTTATTTTTATTCTCAAATTCTTTTTATTTTCGTTTCTTTTTTTGTTATTCTGTCGAATTCAGAGCAGACAATGATGATCAGAGGGTAAAAAAAAAATTCTTGCAAAAGTTGTTTTCACGAAAGACAAAGAGAAAAATGTGGACGAGAATGAGACGAGGCCAGAGGGAAGGAAAGATGAAGTTTGGTTGTATAAGTGAGAGAATGAGAAAAGTAGTTTGAAACGGAAATGGAATAGAGCTGCCTCTGGATCAGCTCCCATCGTTCTACGTTTTCTTTTCGCCAAATCCGGGCCAGAAGTGCACGAGCACGAGACCAAAACGAACGAATGTTGGAACTACGGTTTTTCTTCCTCATTCTCGTAGTCGTTGGCGCGTGATCGGCATTAACAAACCGATTGCCGTTTGATCGATACTCGCCGAGATTTCTGATAATATGCCGGAACTCGAAAAACCCATCGAGAGTTTATCCAGTCACGCGCGTCTTTGTCGAACGGACGGAAAAGAATAAAAAAACGTTTTTAAGTGTATTTCCGTCGAAATGGAGGGAGGATTTCTTGCGAAGACTAACGACCTTAATTTTGTGGAGAACGATGAAAAATATGAAAATTCGTCAAGTGCTTGAGATGACGGCTTACGTCGCCATTAACAGAGACGTTGAACGAATGACGTAAAAACTGTCGAAGATCAGAACCTAAAGCTGTAACTCCTTGTATGACCTCAGTAATAGTTGATGCACTCTAATGGATCGTGGAGAATTATTCATTAGAATCAAAAACACTAAAAGTTTTTGGTTTACGTCATCAGATTGAAATAATGTAATGTCGTCTGAAAAATGTATGTCTCTTCGAAACTCCCATGTCCTGCGTTGGTGAGGTACACGCTGAGATCTTCAAATAAATCAAAGTTTAATCGCCCACATCCGCAAGTGTTGTACTGGTTCGTCAGCGGCTCGAGATGACAATTTACGTCACCTTCAGTGGAGATGTTAAGCGGATCACGTGCAAACTAATGAAGACCGGAACCTAAAGCTGTAACTTCTTGTATTCACCTCGGTAATAATTCATTCACTCTAATGGATCGTGGTAAACTACTTACAGGAATAAGAAACACTCAAGCCTTTCAGCTTACGTAATCATATTGAAATAATGCAATGTCGTCGATGTTCGTCTCCGAGAGAACCGAATATCCTGCGTCGTCGAGGTACACACGACGATTTTCGAATAAAGCAAAGTTCAGTCGTCCACATCCGCATGTGTCGTACTGGTCCGTCAGCGCTCGAGATAAGAACGTACGTCGCTTTCAATAGAGGTGTTAAACGGATTACGTGAAAGCTATGGAGGAACAAAACCTAGAGCTCAAACTTCTTGTACATGCACCACGCTAATTATGGATTCTCTCTAATGGATCGCACTGAATTCTTTGTTAGCATCTGAAATCCTAAAAGTTTTCACTCCACGTAATCAGATTAAAAGAATGTAGTATCTTTGTAAAAAATATTTGTCCCTGAAGAACTCGAATGTCCAACGTCGTCCAGGTGCACACGAAGATTTCATAACAAATCAAAGTTCAGTACTTCTTATCCCCCTGTGTCGCACAGATTCGCCAGTGTTTGTACGTATTCCAGAATTTGAAATGTCGGAAGAAAGTTTGATCGGCTTTGCAAGTGTCT
>CAXAQZ010000045.1:0-22500 GCA_963971145.1 Sussaba pulchella
TGGGGGTGTGTGTGTGTAACATTGGTTGTAGCTAATATTTATAACGTAGCTGCACTATTATCAAGAGACGTTTCGGATTGAATTTGGGCGAAATCCATCGAGCCATTCATATTGTATATCATTTTGAAATTTTTCAAAAATCAACGTAAGTGATCTAGCTTCCACAATTTTCGAGATATCTGGCTAAAATTTAGTACAAAGTCGCACTATTATTAAAAGATGTTTCGTATTGAATTTGGGCAAAATCCATCAAGCCATTCATATATTATGTGGTTTTGAAATTTTTCAAAAATCGACGCGCGCGCTCCAGCTACCACAGTTTTCGAGATATCGGATCGAAATATGGTACGAAGTCGCACTATTATCGACATATGTTTCGTATAGAATTTGAGCCAAATTCATCTTGGCGTTTAAATTTAATACGACTCTCAATTTTTTAAATTTGACATGGAATTCACCATATATTTATTCTGGACTAGATCGATTTAAGAACGGATTTTATATAAGAACAAGGGTGCAAAGTAGAACCTTGCACATTGCTTCCTCATAATTTTTTGCATTTGCCGAAGCTTCCTCTATGAGGAAGCCAAAATTAATCGACACAGTTCCTCATAGAGGGAGCTTCGGCAAATGTGAAAAATTATGAGGAAGCAATGTGCAAGGTTCTACTTTGCACCCTTGTTCTTATATAAGATCCGTTCTTAAATCGATCTAGTCCAGAATAAATATATGGTGAATTCCATGTCAAATTTTTTATTTGTTTATAATTAACTCATTTCAGAACTGCGGATGGGCGGTGCACGCAATACAGCCCTGCTCTGAATCCCCTGAAAATAGCGCCGAAGGTTTTGGGCAAAGGCGTGTATGTTTTGCGTGCAATTTGGAAATGAACGCGGCACAATTGATTGAATTACGTACCGAAGAGAATTGGCGCAACAAAGTGGCGACTAATAATCGACGACAAGCCCGGGGGAAATATTTACAAAAAACGTACCCCATCAACGAATTTAAGTTGAACGACGCGATCCCGGCAATACCGGTTATTAAAAGTGGCTCAGCAGTCAAATTACGAGCGATAACGCTGAACGGTTCGAAAATTGAAGTTAACCGAACATGCGCCTTTGACAGTTTGTTTCAATTGATGATAACCGTTGCCGTCGACTCTGAGGCTTTCGTCAAAAAAGTCATCCATGGGCGCGGTAGTACGAATTTATTTTATTCGTTAATCGATACGACACGCATCAAGGGGATTACCACCGCGACGTACAGGGCACGGACTGAAATTCTGAGCAAACATTTTCAGAAAACGGGTTGTCCCGAAGTACGCTGCTTCGTAATTGACTGCAAAACGACAGTCGCGTACTTGGCCCGAAAAATGTTTGCAGATGTTCCGTGTTTCGTCGAAACTTCCACTTGCACCGGTTCCTGCGCACCGAAAACAAACGAATTGCCTCTGATGCCGATTAATTTACATGCAATCGCTGCTGAGGATTACAATAACCAAATTAACGAGGAACTTTCGCTGGTATCGGGGCGGCCATGCGCAACACCGGGATGCAGGGGGAAAATAAACAGTCAACTGAAATTATCGGGTAAGTGTAAAAAAATAATAAAAAAGTTATGGTATTAAACTGAAAGTGTACGATTCTCTTCATTTTCGTAATTATTATTTTTATTACAGGAGGATTCATTCTGTTAGAAGTAGTAGGGAGCCCCAAACTAAACGACATCGAGTTGGATCAAATTCCTTCGATACTGAAACTTCCCATCATGGCAGAGGAGATGAAGCTGCAAGGAGCGATTCATTTTGCTGCGCCGCCGATGGTCCGTCGGTTCCAGGAAAATTCGGAAAGCATAATTGGCCATTACACGGCATTTTGCGTTCGAAATGGAAATTGGTTCGAATTCGACGGCAAAATGAAAAAACGTCAAGGACACACAAAAATCTCGCCACAATTAATTATATATGCGACGTAAAAAGTACCAAAGCATATCGTATGTCGTATATGTGTGTATGTCGTTGTGTGTATGTGGTGTATGTCGTTCGTGTGTGTGCGTGCCGGGTATAACGTCGTATGTAAAAATCATAAAAATATATATAAAGTTCACACGGAAATAAACGAATTTTCATCGTTCTTCAGTGCCCTCATATGTGTCAATCCTCACAACTTGTTCTTTTTCATTCCGGAGAGCACCTTATTCCTTCTCAAGAAGATCCATATTCCATATCCAGAGGAGCCATATTCCATATTTACGGAATGATTCTGCTAGCGTGACGTCAAGCTGGCAGAGGGGGTGGTTTTGCGGCCGAAGGGATGAAGTGAATAAATTATTTTGCATTTATTTCGAAAGCACTTAAAGAGCACCTAATTCCTGCACAAGAAAATCTAGCGATATTTTATATTTACGCAATGGCTCTGTTAGCTTGACGTCTAGCTGGCAAAGGGGGTGGTTTTGCGGCCGAAGGGATGATGCGAAAAATCTAGTTCCTTTTCATTTCAAGAGTACTTAAAGAGCACCTAATTTCTACACAAGAAAATCTAGCCATATTTCACATTTACGAAATGATTCTGCTAGCTTGACGTCAAGCTGGCAGAGGGGGTGGTTTTTCGGCCGAAGGGATAAAGCGAATAAATTATTATGCATTTATTTCGAAAGCACTAAAAGAGCACCTAATTCCTGCACAAGAAAATCTAGCTATTTTGCGTATTTACGGTATGATTCTGCTAGCTTGACGTCAAGCTGGCAGAGGGGGTGGTTTTTCGGCCGAAGGAATGATGCGAAAAATCTAGTTCCTTTTTATTTTAAGAGCACTTAAAGAGCACCTAATTCCAATACAAAAAAAGTCTAGCGATATTTTATATTTACGGAATGATTCTGCTAGCTTTACTTCGAACTAGCAAAGGGGGTGGCTTTGCGGCCGAAGGGATTGTGCGAATAATTTCTTTTGCATTTATTTCGAAAGCACTTAAAGAGCACCTAATTCCTGCACGAGAAAATTTAGCTATTTTCCATATTTACGGAATGATTCTGCTAGCGTGACGTCAAGCTGGCAGAGGGGGTGGTTTTTCGGCCGAAGGGATGAAGTAAATAAATTATTTTGCATTTATTTCGAAAGCACTTGAAGAGCACCTAATTCCTGCACAAGAAAATCTAGCGATATTTTATATTTACGCAATGGCTCTGTTAGCTTGACGTCTAGCTGGCAAAGGGGGTGGTTTTGCGGCCGAAGGGATGATGCGAAAAATCTAGTTCCTTTTCATTTCAAGAGTACTTAAAGAGCACCTAATTTCTACACAAGAAAATCTAGCCATATTTCACATTTACGAAATGATTCTGCTAGCTTGACGTCAAGCTGGCAGAGGGGGTGGTTTTTCGGCCGAAGGGATAAAGCGAATAAATTATTATGCATTTATTTCGAAAGCACTAAAAGAGCACCTAATTCCTGCACAAGAAAATCTAGCTATTTTGCGTATTTACGGTATGATTCTGCTAGCTTGACGTCAAGCTGGCAGAGGGGGTGGTTTTTCGGCCGAAGGAATGATGCGAAAAATCTAGTTCCTTTTTATTTTAAGAGCACTTAAAGAGCACCTAATTCCAATACAAAAAAAGTCTAGCGATATTTTATATTTACGGAATGATTCTGCTAGCTTTACTTCGAACTAGCAAAGGGGGTGGCTTTGCGGCCGAAGGGATTGTGCGAATAATTTCTTTTGCATTTATTTCGAAAGCACTTAAAGAGCACCTAATTCCTGCACGAGAAAATTTAGCTATTTTCCATATTTACGGAATGATTCTGCTAGCGTGACGTCAAGCTGGCAGAGGGGGTGGTTTTTCGGCCGAAGGGATGAAGTAAATAAATTATTTTGCATTTATTTCGAAAGCACTTGAAGAGCACCTAATTCCTGCACAAGAAAATCTAGCGATATTTTATATTTACGCAATGGCTCTGTTAGCTCGACGTCTAGCTGGCAAAGGGGGTGGTTTTGCGGCCGAAGGGATGATGCGAAAAATCTAGTTCTTTTTCATTTCAAGAGCACTTAAAGAGCACCTAATTCCTACACAAGAAAATCTAGCCATATTTCACATTTACGGAATGATTCTGCTAGCTTGACGTCAAGCTGGCAGAGGGGGCGGTTTTTCGGCCGAAGGGATAAAGCGAATAAATTATTATGCATTTATTTCGAAAGCACTAAAAGAGCACCTAATTCCTGCACAAGAAAATCTAGCAATATTTTATATTTACGCAATGGCTCTGTTAGCTTGACGTCTAGCTGGCAAAGGGGGTGGTTTTGCGGCCGAAGGGATGATGCGAAAAATCTAGTTCCTTTTTATTTCAAGAGCACTTAAAGAGCACCTAATTCCTACACAAGAAAATCTAGCCATATTTCACATTTACGGAATGATTCTGCTAGCTTGACGTCAAGCTGGCAGAGGGGGCGGTTTTTCGGCCGAAGGGATGGAGCGAATAAATTATTATGCATTTATTTCGAAAGCACTAAAAGAGCACCGAATTCCTGCACGAGAAAATCTAGCTATTTTTCGTATTTACGGAATGATTCTGCTAGCTTGACGTCAAGCTGGCAGAGGAGGTGGTTTATCGGCCGAAGGAATGATGCGAAAAATCTAGTTCCTTTTTATTTTAAGAGCACTTAAAGAGCACCTAATTCCAATACAAAAAAGTCTAGCGATATTTTATATTTACGGAATGATTCTGCTAGCTTTACTTCGAACTAGCAAAGGGGGTGGCTTTGCGGCCGAAGGGATTATGCAAATAATTTCTTTTGCATTTATTTCGAAAGCACTTAAAGATCACCTAATTCCTGCACGAGAAAATTTAGCTATTTTTCATATTTACGGAATGATTCTGCTAGCGTGACGTCAAGCTGGCAGAGGGGGTGGTTTTTCGGCCGAAGGGATGAAGCGCATAAATTATTATGCATTTATTTCGAAAGCACTAAAAGAGCACCTAATTCCTGCACGAGAAAATCTAGCTACTTTTCACATTTACGGAATGATTCTGCTAGCTTCACTTCGAACTAGCAAAGGGGGTGGCTTCGCGGCCGAAGGGATTATGCGAATAATTTCTTTTGCATTTATTTCGAAAGCACTTAAAGATCACCTAATTCCTGCACGAGAAAATTTAGCTATTTTTCATATTTACGGAATGATTCTGCTAGCGTGACGTCAAGCTGGCAGAGGGGGTGGTTTTTCGGCCGAAGGGATGAAGTGAATAATTTCTTTTGCATTTATTTCGAAAGCACTTAAAGAGCACCTAATTCCTGCACGAGAAAATGTAGCTATTTTTCATATTTACGGAATGATTCTGCTAGCTTGACGTCAAGCTGGCAAAGGGGGTGGTTTTTCGGCCGAAGGGATGATGCGAAAAATCTAGTTCTTTTCTATTTTAAGAGCACTTAAAGAGCACCTAATTCCTATACAAGAAAGTCTAGCGATATTTCATATTTACGGAATGATTCTGCTAGTTTGACGTCAAGCTGGCAGAGGGGGTGGTTTTGCGGCCGAAGGGATGATGCGAGTAAATTCTTTTTTATTTATTTCGAAAGCACTTAAAGAGCACCTAATTCCTGCACAAGAAAATCTAGCCATATTTCATATTAACGGAATGATTCTGCTAGCTTGACGTCGAGCTAGCAAAGGGGGTGATTTTCGGCCGAAGGGATGAAGCAAATAAATTCTTTTTTTTTATTTTGAAAGCACTTAAAAAGCACCTAATTCTCGCACATTTTTTTTTTTTAATATTGCAATCTTGACGAATGTCTCTGCTAGCTTGACGTCAAGCTGGCAGAGGTATTTTGAAAATGCTCCTCTGCCAACATTTTTTGAGCACTAAAATTATAAATTGAGCACCAAAAAAGCACCTAAAAAGCACCTAATTTAGGTGAAAAGTAAATCAAAATCGCAGACTTTCCTCTGCTAGCTTGACAAGGGTTTCTCATCTCTGCCATGACCGAACCAAATGTCTTCGATTAACAATCATAAAGTATGCGTCAAGGATGCTAGAGGACAGGAGCAGAGATTAGAGGAGAGATGTACTACGGAGCCTGTTTTGGTGGTCGATGTTTTTGCAGCGCCACTACCCGTAGTGGCGAGCCGCGAACTAAAAAAGGTAGATGTGAAACAATCGATGCTGCAGATTCCGGCCTACCGACTTGTGGATGTAAATTGTCGGTATTACAGTCCTCGCGAATGTGGACGTGAAAAAAAATGGCTGGCTTCCGGTTCTAAACAGCTGAGCCCGGAGGCTCCGCCCCGTGCACGTGGTGGACGAGATTTCGATGTTATATATATATGATCAGGCCGGATTGACATTTCTGATATTTTTAAGATGTAAGATCGAATAAATGTCAGATGTAGGATGAAATAAATGTCGGATGCAAGATGGAATAAATGTAAGATGTAAGATAGAATTAATTGATTTTTCATAATAGTCGCTATTTTAATTATACATATCGCGACACAACGCGGCATATGTGAGCATATACATGGACGCACGTTCACTCTCGTACACATTCACACACGTTCTCTCTCGCTCCAGAGCAAGCGCTGATAGCGCTGTCTCTCTCGCATTCGGCGATGTCGTCAAGAACATCGTAGCTGGTCCGGCTACATCTATATTGCACTATCGCCGAAGGCCGAAGGTTCCCGAACGACCGTTGGGTCCCGCTTCGGGCATTCACACGTAGTCATGCACAGGACGGTTTATCTTGCCCACGAGTTTTACAACCTCCCCCCCCCCCCCCCCCTCCTTATTGATGGTGGTTTTTTTTGAGAAAAACTCCCAAACCTCCGAAACAAGAAAAACATTTTTTTTAACCCCCTGCCGTGCCATTTAGCTCGACGAAAATCGGGCCCAAGTGTTACGCGTCAACGCGTGGTAAACAAATCAGACTGATGCGCGATGTTTATGTTTGATCCGACTATCTGTGAACGACCTCGGCTCGTGATGTTTACGTTTGGCCCGACGATCTATTCACGAGCCTGGCTCGTTATATTCATGTTTGGCCAAAAATTTTCATCACGAGTCAGACTCGTTATAGCACGGCAAGGGGTTAATTTCGAAAATACGTAAAAAAATATATTTTTGATAACATTTTCTGACCTCCCCTACCTCATTCTTCATGTAGAGAACCAAACAAACATTTTCGAAAAAGAAAAATTTAAAAAAACTGTAGAATCCGGAGAAGCCGTGAAAGTAAATAATTACCACAAAAAATGTATTTTCGATCTCACTGTTTTTTGATTTAATAAAACCTAGAAATAGTCGAATACGAAAATTCGTTGGACAAACGAAAAATGTTTCAGGACCGTGTTACTTCAACCGTTGGGTCACGAGATATTTACTTTCAAAGATAAAATAAAAAGATCCTGAAAGATCTTGAATGTGTCTTACAATTTTCTGTACCCGACTATTTCTAGATTTTTAACTCCCGCCCCTACAGCACGAAAGATTCCAGGAACGTTGTAGCTACATCGCATGGCAAGATTGCAATGTTGCTCGAAATATTCCCAGAACATTACTAAAATGTCTCTATGTCCGCGCTTCAGAACATTACAGCAATGTTGCACAACGATGCAGAAATATTACTTGCAGCGTTATCGCGATATACCAGCAGCATTGTGTTAAAGTTGTAGCAAGTTATCGCCAGTTACTTGCTACGTTGATGCAATGCTGCACAGCATTGATCCAATATTCCAGCGACGTCGTACAAGCTTCCAAAAGTTGATCATATTAAAAAAAGGGATGATTATAGTCTGCCTGGGAACAGTCTTCCCCGGAACAGTCTGCATCGGTATTGTTGGGCAGACTAGTCTGACGTGTTTCAAGTCTGCCTAACGATGCCGAGGCAGACTGTTCCGACGAAGACTGTACCGAGGCAGACTGTAGCCATCCTTTAAAATTATATGTCAAAGGATTTAACACGAGCAATTTATTAAAAATATATATATATATTTATTTTTCATAATAAACGCGTAACAAAGTTTTATTCAGCGGCATCGTCGGTAGCATCTGAGTAGTTATCGACGTTATCGTTATCATTACGTTGTAATTCTCGGCTTTGTTGACGGATGCGGCGTGTTTTGGGTTGCGCAAACCATTTCGATGTAACGTTTTTTATACTTGCGTATGTGCAGTGGGGTGCACACATGATATGTGCGGCTTCTGAAATGATATAAAATAAAAAATGTTATACGATCACGGAAATATTGTAGCAAACGATTATCTTATGAAACGAAATTACTAACTTATTATTAGTTTGGCCGTCCGCGATAACTTGAAAACTTTTTTTTCTTTCGTTCGCTGAAGAGTTCGGCAAGCGGGTCCGTCCACAACTTTTTCATCGTGGACTAATGAAACATTTTTTTATTATACCATAGAGTATTTATTCTTTATTTATTTTATTTAGATTGCCTCAAACTTACCTGTCTTTCCAAAGATCCGTTTTACATTCAGTTTTATCCAATGATCGGGCTCATTTGTGGGTTGCAGTTGACGATGGATAGCTCTATCAATTGACCATTTTGAGGTTAGGAACTTCGGCCACCAGCTTTTCCCCGCATCTTCATCGAGCCACAGGGTCGGAACAATTTGTAAACCATCGTCGGATTCGACGATGGCAAACTTCTTCTCCGTTGGCATTCCGTTTCAGAGATACAACACGTTAATTCCATTTTTTTCGAACCACTTCACACGCCAAACGTATTGCGCACGATCGTTGAACGGGCATGAACAGGCAGTGAAGGGGAGAGCGGAGGAGAGTTGCCAGGAGAGGAGTGATGGACAAAAAAGATGGACGACGCTGGCAATTCAGCCGCGGCCAATCGCGTTATTCGACGACCCAACCTCTCTTTCCGTCGCGGGGGTGAATACGAATGTAGCATCCGCATAACGAAATTACGGATTACACCTCTGAATTATGTTTTTCCAAAAAATTTGACAATTAATCGACACGACATAATGAAACCCTAGTGCTATTTTCAACTAAGCTAATAATGAAAGCATACACAATGAAATAGAAGTAAGGATCTCGTTGTTTGACATTAATTGAACATTAATCTCGACAGTTTTTTCATTCATATCCTATTCGTGTTCTGCCGCGCAGACGGGGCAACATGGCCCACAAACCCCCATGGCCTATATCTCAGGTAAAAAAAAATGTGCAAATTGAAACGCTCAACAAAAGCGACATTTTTCGACATACTACTACGACATTAATTGGTATGAGAAGCAATAAAATTAAATATTTTGAATTCTAAGTCTATGTGATATCATTTTACCTGGATTGATCGTAATCGGCGCACGTTATACAGGGCGTTCCATTTTTATTTATACTTTCGGTTTTTATGAAAAATAAAGGTCCAATTGAAATATAATTCGAGTGAAGCTTATAGGATTTGGAGGGGGACATCCGAAAACAAAAAAAAATTGTTGAAAATTCTAAAATTGTGGCACTATGGTGCACAACGTGTGTTTTTGAAATAGAAACCATACTTTGAAAAAAATGTCGCTCCAACGCTGTTGCAATGTTGCAGTGCAACATTACAATACTTGAAATTAGAAATGTCGATGCAGCGTTGATGGAATATTTTACTGCAACTGCAATCTAAAAACATCGCTGCAATGCTGATGCAATAATTTGTGCTGTAGGGGCGGCTGAAAACGGGAGTTATGTGTTTCGTCGTGAGCAACGTGAATTGGCGTTTTGTCGGTAACGCGTTTTTGGCCAAACGACTGATTTTTTTCTTACAAATTGATGTACATCGGTGTCGGAAGTCACAGAGAGGGTTTAGCTTCCATAATATTTATGATCAGATCTCAACTCGCGGAGATATTAAATTTAGAAATTTGAACGCTTTCGAACGTTTTCTTCAAATCGCAATTTTGATCGGTTCGACTGCATGCATTGCAGACTTCACGGCATCGTCAGCTGTGACAGCGCGTGTGTAAGTGCAGTGGAACGTATCCGTGTATTTTGCATCGAGGCTCTGGACGATATCGCTGAGTGCGAGAGAGACAGCGCGATTGGTCGATCGTTTTAACCTCGAAACAGAACTTTCAACGGAAATTTTTTTTTTTTTCTCGAGTGATTCAGAGTGAACATTTTTTATCAATTGATTTCACGTATAAACGATATTTTTTTAAAGAGTGCATTTTCCATTTAACGTTCAATAATTAGCTAGTTAGCAGGATTGATCTACTGACGATTTTAACAAGCACGTCGAATTAATAATTCTGGATACTTGTATTCGGGCGTGAAATTGAGATGTATGTGAATGTGGAGGTTAGGTCGGATGACGTGGTTATGCCCGGTGATATTGTTTTATTTATGGCCATCAACTGATTTCACGTACGAACGATATTGTTTAATGAGTTCATTCTTTTTTATTCAACGTATGATCATGTTATCAGGATTGTGAAAAACGTGAATATTGATGTTCAGCTGGACGATGTGGTTATGCCCAGTGATATTGTTTACCTCGGTGGAATTGGCAATTCGAAAGAAAAAAATTGTTGTCGGATTCAATTTTTTTTACTTTATCTTCCAACCGACAAAACTTTAGACACAGCGATTTGTCAGAATGCACAATATGTATATTTGTTTTCATTATTTTTCCTATATGGGTCAGGTCCATTTCGAAGCTGCATTCATTCAATGTTCACCTGCTCAAGACATATTCAAAACCTATAATGACTGGGAAGGACGAGCGGAATGCACTGGCATCTGGTCAAGGCTACGTCGAGCCGCGCTCGAAAACTGTGCAATGCGCAGACATTTAGTCTAGGCTACATAGAGCCGCGCTTATAATCTCCATAATGCACTGCGATTTGGTCAAGGCTGTATTAAGCCGCCCTCAAGACTCCACGATGGGCTGACAATTTGTCATGGCTACATGGAGCCGCGCTGAACAATCACATGATGCGCTGACATTTCGCTGAGACTGTACTCAACTGCGCCCAAGGACAACCAGCATGTGCCGCAGCTCGTCGATACTTTCAAAGTCTTGTCTCATCAAATTTCTATACAGTGGTCACGTTTTACGATATTGAATCGATAAACAATAGTACATTATGACACTAGTAGGAAAAATTGTTTTGTGACGTGGACGTCTTGTTCGAGCTAAATGATTCCAATCATTGGCGGACGTGGAGAAAATTATATCAAATTATCTTTAAAAAGTATGAAATAAAATAAATTTAAAAAATTTAAAAAAACTCCCGGCTGGAGTAAAAATCGAAAACAAAAAAAATTAGAACGAAAAAAAAGTAATCTGATAGAAAGCATGGATAAAATTCATGAATCTAAAAAGAATACAACAAATTAATAAATTTAAAATGGAAAAAACAAATTAGTGAAATTAAAAGAATGAAATAAATAAATAAATTCAAAAAGGATGAAATAATTCAAGAAGTCATCTTAGTTTATTCGTAGTTTGAATTATGATCGTTCGTTTGTATGAGTTCAATTTTTTGAATCGTGGTAATTTTCTCACTGCCCTCAATTCAGTCGGGAGACGTCATTCATTAACCATAAATATGATATAGGATATAGATGTTTGACAGTGCAAAGAAGACGCCATTAGATAATTGAACATGAAGACGATCTGGATTTAGATGTTCGACGATACGAAAGAAAACGTCTCCCGACTGAATTGAGGGCAGTGAGAAAATTACCACGATTCAAAAAATTGAACTCATACAAACGAACGATCATAATTCAAACTACGAATAAACTAAGATGACTTCTTGAATTATTTCATCCTTTTTGAATTTATTTATTTATTTCATTCTTTTAATTTCACTAATTTGTTTTTTCCATTTTAAATTTATTAATTTGTTGTATTCTTTTTAGATTCATGAATTTTATCCATGCTTTCTATCAGATTACTTTTTTTTCGTTCTAATTTTTTTTGTTTTCGATTTTTACTCCAGCCGGGAGTTTTTTAAAATTTTTTAAATTTATTTTATATTCAATAAAAAACGACAGTTGCACCGGGAAAAAAATCCACCATCAATCAAGATTTGAACCCGGGTCTCCTGCGTGGCGATCAGACACCATGATCATGCTGCCATCTCGAACATTAAAATGAAATTCTTTTTTATTCAACAGACCAGTCCGGTGATTAAACACTCATCAAAAAAATTAAAGGACCACTTGAGAATAGTCGAAATTTGTCGAAATTTTAGGCATCTGTATCACCGCGAACAATAGTCAGATTCAGATAATTCACAGCTTGTTTATTAGCTTAAATCTTTGACTTCTAGAATCGAAGGTTGAACATTTTTTATCATGCCCTGCTGCTCTGTACCAAGGGCAGAAACGAACAAAAAACGGTTGTCTCAATTTTTATGAAATTCGGAAAGGTGCGCGGCGTTCGACACATTTTTTACAGAAAATGTATTCAAAACATTTGATAGCCTGTCTATTTCTGTGCAAAATGCTTTTTTATTTATTGCTGTGCGATTTTTTTTGGACTGCGTTATTCACTCCCAAAGCAAAAAACACATTTTTTTTCGAGCGCCCGTATCTCCTGAAATAATGATCGTACAACAATCGCTCACATATCATTAGAAAGATAAACGTATCTTCTTAAAAATGCTTATACGAAAATTTGCAAAAAAAAATTTTTCATCCGCAGTATTTACACTTCAAAAACATACACTTCAAAAATAGCTCTCTCTCTTCGCTTCGTTATGTAGCCGCCATTGTGTAAAAAATCTCAAAATCTCAAATGTGGACCTAGCATTTCTTAGTTAATACTGTCATTAACAATCGTGCCAATTCTCGAGTTGATACGAATTTTTTTTCTGCGTGTTCGCAGCTGTCAAATGTTTGACCCAATTGAGGGATAATTTTTTCGTCATTTTTATTGATAAAAAAGATCCGAAATTTTTTAAATTACTGATTCTCTGCAAAAAAATTATGCATCTTTTATGAATCAGACCATTTTTTAGATTCTTAAGGCAGGATTCTACTTTGAAACCATGAAAAAAAAACGCTATTTTCGTGAATTTTTTCTGAGAATACTATTAAGGATATCGATATGGGGTTTAAAATGTTCGATAAATACACTTTTTAAGTACATAAAAAAAATGTTTTAAATGTATTTTTTTCATTTTTTGTACACGTAAAATATGTTTAAAGCCAACGCCTGGAAAAGAAGGTACCGTTGCCGTGGTCGTAAAATCTTCCCGACGGATGGTCTGAAACAAAAAAAGCAAATAGTTTCATGTTCAGTATGTCTTCAGGAACCGACCTAACTGGAATATTTTATTTACGTGCAAAATTAACAAAATGGCGGCTAAAATACGAAAAAAAGGCGTTTTTTGGGTCTTTTTTTGCAATAAAAAAATAGTTCCATTTAAAATTTTGAGTTGATTGTAGTTAGGTCGGTTGGTACAAACATATAAAATATGTGTTCCAAATTTCATGAGGATCGGTTCAGTACTTTTTGAGTTATCACGACCACGGTACTTGAAAATGTCGTTTCGAGAAAAACGCGTTTAAAGTTTTGGTGAGTGACAAATCGTAGAAAAATCATCTTACTCTCAATCAGCGATGCCTGGGCCATATAATATGCCTTCGACGAACATTCTTGAACATATTTACTTTTGAAAAATGTAAAAAAAAAAAAAAATTTTTTTTCAAAGTTTTAAAGTAGAATCCTGAGTTAATTTTCATGAATAAAAAAAAATTCCGAAATTTCGTTCGGTTCTTGCTGCTACATCCTCAATGGTTAAAGACCTAAAAGAGTCATTTCTTAATTTTTAGTAAAATTTGGAAACATCTGTAGGGCACACATTTTTTTTCTTTAATGGTTTTTTAAAAAGTTCTTTACGATTTTCTCTGACTGGATTGCAACCATCAAATAAGGAAGATTGCATTTGCGTGTGACCGCGACTTCCGTATCATGATTACCTTACTGAGAAACAATTACCAATATTTACCAATATTTAGCCGTTTTTTTACATGTTTTTGAAGTGTAAATACTGCGAAGAAAGAAATTTTCTTTGCTAAATCTCGTGTAAGCATTTTTAAGAAGATAATTTTATCTTCCCAATGATATCCAAGCAATTGTTGTACGATCATTATTTCAGGAGATACAGGCGCTTGAAAAAAAATGTATTTTTTGCTTTGGGAGTGAATAACTTAGTCAAAAAAAATCGCACAGCAATAAATAAAAAAGCATTTTGCACAGAAATAGACAGGCTATCAAATGTTTTGAATACATTTTGTGTAAAAAATTTGTCGAAGGCCACGCACCTCCTCGAATTTTCATAAAAATTCAGCCAACCGTTTTTTGTTCGTTTCTGCCCTTGGCACAGAGCAGCAGGGCATGATAAAAATCGTTTAACCTTCGATTCGAAAAGTCAAAGATTCAAGCTAATAAAGAAGCTGTGAATGATCTGAATCCGACTATTGTTCGCGGAGATACAGATGCCTGAAATTTCGACACATTTCGACTGTTCTCTGTTCTCTGTTCTCTGTTCTATTCTGTTCTGTTCTGTGGTCCTTTAATTTTTTGATCAGTGTATTATAAAAAAAGTCAACGATAAATCAAAGTCAAGTTTTGGCTGAAATTATTAAAAACTCATGGTCATGTGTTCTGCTCTAACAAGGAAACCGCGCGATGTGTCCCCCTCCGATCTTGATAAAACTTTGCACGATTGTAGAGCAGGTCAAAATATTCGACACGTATTTTTTTTTATCTTCCGAGTCCCATATTTAGGGGATGAAAACTGCCCTTGAAAATCAAGGGATTTTTCGTTTTTTGATTATAACTCGTGAACGAGGGGACATAGGAAAAAAGTTTCAATGAGGAGATTATTGCATTTAATACGCACTAGACATTCGGGATAAGAACGATCAATTAATTAAAAGAATTGACCATTATTTATTCAAAGAATGGGTTCTTTTTTTACATAATTCCGAGGGTTTTAGTTCGAACGAAATGTGACTTCGTCAATGTATACATGATGAAAAA
This sequence comes from Sussaba pulchella, assembly GCA_963971145.1. Lineage (NCBI taxonomy): Eukaryota > Metazoa > Arthropoda > Insecta > Hymenoptera > Ichneumonidae > Sussaba > Sussaba pulchella. The sequence continues at coordinate 15,007 of CAXAQZ010000045.1, forward strand.
ATAAAGTTTACGTGTTTTTGGGTTTTTTAATATCTTGCATATATGGGGGTGTGAACCACCCTTGAAGTTTTTGACGATATTGTATCATAATTGGTAATTCCATTCGTAATATTTACATCATTTCATGTCCGTAGCAAGTGTTCCATAATAATTAAACACTTAGACCTGCAATTTAGTAGACCGACTCGCTCAGAGACTGAAAACCACCCCTGAAATACGTAGGATTTTTCGTTATTCGCTTATATCTCGTAAGCGGGATGAGACAGAAAAAAAGTTGCAATGGCAAAGTTACTGCATTTTACGCGCACTATACATTGGTGATAAAAACGAACAATAAATTTAAACAATTGAATATTATTTATTTAAAAAATGGGGTTTTTTAACATGTCTACGAGGGTTTTAGTTCGATCGGAATGTGACTTTGTCAATGTATGAATGATGGAAAAATAAAGCTCACGTATTTTTGGTTTCATTCATAACTTGCCCTTAAGGGTGTGTAAACCACTCTCGAACCTTTCGATAATAGTGTACCTTAATTGGCAATTTCATTCGTAATACAAAACCTACCAAAACTGTATTTATCTCGTTGCGGAATTGGAAACGTATTCTGAGCTAGCGACAGCCCGTATCAAATGTACATTCGGATTATGCGTTTCCATATTAAACGAAAAAAATGTTAGACGCGATAATGTACAGTACAGGCGGAAACTATGAAGCCACTAAAGAAGCGCGTTCGCAAAAATCACGTCTGCTTCTGAACGTCGAGAACTTCGCGACAAAGAAAGCTAGAAACTTTTTGTAAGCACCGTTCTAAAGCTTATAAATATCTGAATCTATTGATATTCAAAAAATAATATTTCTATTATTCAGCACTGATGATGAAAATTTTATTTCAAAAATATCAATGGATTCAAATTCAACCTCGACAAGTTGTTGACGTTCATAGGCAAAAGTGATTATCACGAGCGATAAAATATAATCCGTAGAATAATCCGTTCATGTTCTTTTCCGAAGCATTTTTGTGATTTTTTCATTTACCTTTACGGATGCGTCATTTTGTTCACAATCAGTGTGATATATCGACAGAATTAAAAAATACGTCTGAACTGAATCTCGAGAAAACGTGGTTCTGGCCCTTCTGTAACCCTAATAAAACATCTTTCGCCGGATCGTTAATTTTACTGGATACAGTTTTGTGAGGTTTTGTATTACGAATGAAATCGCCAATTATGGTACAATATTATTGAAAAGTTCGACAGCGGTTTACACTCCTTTGAGAGCGAGATATGAATAAAACCAAAAATATGTAAGCTTTATTTTTCTATCATTCATACATTGACGAAGTCACATTCCGATCGAACTAAAACCCTCGTAGACATGTTAAAAAAATCCATTTTTTAAAGAAAATAATATTCAATAGGTCAAATTTATTGTTCGTTTCTATCACCAATGTATATAGTGCGCGTAAAATGCAGTAACTTTGCCATTGCAACTTTTTTCTATCTCATCCCGTTTACGAGATATAAGCGAAAAACGAAAAATCCTACGATTTTCGGGGGTGGTTTTCAGTCTCTGACCGGGTCGGTCTGCTAAATTGCAGTTCTAAATGTTCAATTATAATGGAACAGTTGTTACGGACATGAAATGACGTAAATATTCCGAATGGAATTACCAATTATGCACAACAATTACAATCACAATTTCATCAAAAACTTCAAGGGTGGTTCACACCGCCATATATGCAAAATATTGAAAAACCCAAAAACACGTAAACTTTATTTTTCCATCATGTATACATTGACGAAGTCACATTTCGTTCGAACTAAAACCCTCGGAATTATGTAAAAAAAAACCCATTCTTTGAATAAATAATGGTCAATTCTTTCAATTAATTGATCGTTCTTATCACGAATGTCTAGTGCGCATCAAATGCAATAACCTCCTCATTGAAACTTTTGTCCCATCTCCCCTCGTTCACGAGTTATAATCGAAAAGCGAAAAATCCCTCGATTTTCAAGGGCAGTTTTCATCCCCTAAATATGGGACTCAGGAGATAAAAAAAAATACGTGTCGAATATTTTGACCTGCTCTACAATCGTGCAAAGTTTTATCAAGATCGGAGAGAGACACATCGCGCGGTTTCCTTGTAAGTCAGAGAAACGATGACATAATGAATTCATAAATTGCGAGTTGATTCAATGCAAGTAGTTGAGTACAAAAAAGTGATAAGTACTTGAACAAGAGAAGGAATTTCTCATTGATCAATGGTTGACAATGATTTATTATGGTTATGAATTGGTAACAAATTATTGAACAAAAATAATTTATTGATATTTCCATACGGATCCGAACGGCACGGATCCCGTATTTGAACATGGACCCAAGTCGAATGGACCCCGCTATACAGGCGGTACCGGAAGGAGGGGGGGGGGCGGTTCCGGGGGAGAGCGTCGTGAAACTTGCGGACGAGACAGAATCGAAAAATTCTGTTTTGCTGGGGTCGAGCGCAAGCACATCGGAAACGTTCGGTAACTCCCGGCGTATTCCGAGCGTTCTATTAGACCGTTCTGTGCATGACTACGTCAGTCTTGCCAGATTGCGCGATTTTATCGCGCAATCTGGCAAGACTGGAGACCACTCGTGTGTGTGCGCCACCATCCTTGTCAAAATCTCCCCCCCTAACGCGATCGATCGGCGGGCCCGGGCCCGCAGAGATCGTGACTTAGCGTCCGACTCTCGATAAGAGCACTAGATTAATTAAGGACATAACTTGTAACCGTTGCGCAATCCGTATCGCCTCGTCTTGTCGAAGTCGAGCGGATTATTGTCAGGCACGTCTTGCCGTACCCGACGATCATCGTGTTGTAAAGGAATTGTCAAATATATAAGAAGGAAGGAATTGTCGAAGATATAAGAAGGAGGGAATTGTCAAATATATCGGTAATTATGCGCCCTTCCGCAGATGGGCACACGCATCGACGCTCGTCTACACATACGCCCAATCATACACACACATATACACGTATATATGATACGAGAAAACAGCTTCAGAACCGCGCAAATTGAAAAAAAAAAAAAAAAAAAAAAATTAAGAAACGTAAAAAAAAATATTTCGGAAAACATTTTCTGATCTCCCCCGCCTGATTATTCATCTATAAGACCGAACACGCATCCTCGAAAAAGAAAATTTTGAAAAACTTTAAAATTCGGAAAAGCCGCACAACTGCATAATTACCAAAAAAATAATAACCATCACTGTTTCAATGGATCTATGTAAAAGCCAGGAGGTACGAGTATACACCGGCATTACATTTTTCAGCATGAGGCCCACGCCGTGGGCAACAGGAAGTAGAAGGGAGGTAGAAACTACTGCGCAATGCGCGGCCCGCGTTTTTTATATCTCCCAAAATTAATTTCCCTATTGCGTTCCTGCGACTTTTGAAAACAAATTTCTATGAAAATAATTTTTCTTTACAAAGAATTTCGATAGTAATTAATTTTAATGTTATTATTGGCCCATATCAAAGAAGAAAGATTACACGGAAGCACAGTTTGCACGGAAAATGGAGTGTTGACTTCTACCTGTAGCTGGCGCGCCGTTATATCGGTGTGACGGACACATAGATGGGCTTCGAAGCCACGCCCCGCCGTGATCTTTTTCGCACTCTTGTTTATCTGACTATTATAAATATTTAATTAATATTGCTTGTGAATAAAAGTGTAGCCATTTATATAAAAAAACGAGAAGGATATTTTAGGATATTTGACTTTTTATATTTTATGTAGTGAGTATCCAATTTTTTTTATAAATTCAAAAATTAACCTAATACTAATATTGTGTTTTTTTTGTATCTCCATGTCTTTCGATTTTATATATTTTAATAGGAGTAATTTATCTAATTGTTAGCAAAATCTTTTATATTTTTCATGTCTATTCTTTTTGAAAGATGATCATCAACATTGGAAAATAATAATAAAAAGTTAACTGACTGGTATTTCAATTAAATAATAAGCAACCATCTGACAATATTCAGATTTTATTTACATAACTATGTAATAACTAAAAAAAAAATTTTCTCTCAATTTAACCTATACGAAAAAATGGAGAAATTATCCATATTAAATTGAAAAAATTTGTTTCTATTTGCTATTCAGTCAATTGTCTAATATTTATTTCTTTTATTTCAGACAATTTTCAACTCACATATTATTTGTAATATAATCAAAAATGCCTAATAAGCCGATGCGATTTATGACAAAACGAAGAGTCAACCAAATCATTCAAGAAGAAATTGAGGCTGCCAGAAATATTGAAGATCTAAATAGAACAACAGAGCAAGAAATTCAATCATCACAGACCGTACACAGTATTCCAGTGACAATATCTGATGATTCACGAGACGACGACATTGAAAATTATTTTGAAAGTTCTGACCAAAATAATGATCAATCTAGTCATCATTTGAATGAACAAATGGAGCAAGTTACCAAAAATGATGAAATTGAAGGGCTTAAACCTTTAGAAAACGTAAAGTTTCATCAAGAAGTGGGGTCTGCTTCATCGACTACGTTGTCAGAAGATTTGCGGTTTTGGTTATCTGAAAATAGTATTTCGCAACAAGCTGCGAATAAATTAATAAGTATTTTTCGTAACCACGGACATGAAAATGAATTGAAGAAAAATGTTCGTACTTTGATGAAAACTCCTCGTGATGTGACAGGAAAGATTATTAATGGCAATGGGGGATCTTATTTTCATTTTGGGATTGCCCATGGATTAATTCGCTCACTGAATAAGTATTATCATGTTTGCCTTGAGACTATTTTGATTCAACTAAATTGTGATGGGATGTCTTTCAGTAAGTCGTCTAGCAGTCAATTTTGGCCTCTGCTGGCTGCAATTCAGGATGATTTTTATACTGAACCATTCTTAGTTGGACTTTTCCACGGGCACTCGAAACCAAATGATTTTAACGTATATATAAATCCTTTCGTTGATGACATGAAAAATTTACAAGATGAGGGTTTAAAAATCAATGATAAGACAATAAATGTACGACTTAATGCTATAATTTGTGATGCTCCAGCTAGAGCATATTTAACTTTAACCAAATCTCATAGTGGGTACTTTGGTTGTTCCAAATGTATCCAACAAGGAGAATGGGAAAACTACGTTAACTTTCCGGAAATTAATAGTCCGCTTCGTACAGATCAATCATTCAAAGATCAACTACAAGAAGAACATCACCTGGGTGAATCTTTACTCCTTGAATTAGATTTTGGGATGGTATCTCAAATCCCACTGGATTATCAGCATCTAGTATGCTTGGGTGTAGCGAAACGATATCTACTCCGCTTAGCTAATGGTTCAAAGGCAGATCGACTGAATAACGATCAAAAAGAATCTCTTAATGAAGCGCTAAAAGCCATCAAAACTTGTATTCCATCTGAATTCGCACGACAGCCGAGACAGTTAGATAGCGTTGCAAAGTGGAAGGCCACAGAATGTCGTCAGTTTTTATTATATACAGGTCCGATAATACTAAAAAATATATTGAGACCACGGTATTATAATCACTTTATGGCTCTGAGTGTTGCTATCAGAATTTTGTGTGATCCTCGAAGATATCTGGTGTATAACGAATACGCTGATGAATTATTAAGGTGGTTCGTTGATGAACATAAAAATGTGTACGGTTCTAGTTCGATATCATATAATGTACACAATTTAGTTCATCTTGCCAAGAATTGCAAAAAATTTGGACCGTTGGACGATTTTAGTACTTTTAAGTTTGAAAATTTTATGTCAAACATCAAACATAAAGTCAAGGATGCACCAAAACCCTTAGAGCAGGTAGTTAACCGTGTTCATGAAGAATATGCTTTGCCAGTAAAGAAACATATCGTTCCATCATATCCAGTGATTAAAAAATTAGAAAATGGTAAAATTAATTCCTTAGAGTTTAAAGGTTTCACCTTGAATTCAAAAAAAAATGAAAACTGCTGTTTATTATCTGATAATAATATTCTAATGATTAATCACATAAATTTTACTAATGATCAAGTAACAATAGAGGGCGAATATTTTTCTAAATTTGATTCGTTATTTGTAAAACCCTGTGATTCGAAAGAATTAAATATTTATTTAGTAAAAAAGCATATTAATCCAGGATTGATAACTATTACAACAGACCTTGTAAAGTCAAAATGTTTATATTTTCCAGTTATAAATAATAGTGATTATTTTGTTACTGTACCTTTATTACAATACAATAATTAATTTTGAAATTGGTATATACATTTTATTTATACTAATTCTGATCTGTTTACTGTTAAAAACATATTTAATGTTTGCATTTAAAGAGGATTCGCGGTATAAGTGAAATTTAGACACTATATATAAAAGTAAAAATTAAGAACGTCATAGCCGAAATTTCACTAATCGATTATTGAATCATACAACTAATACATAAATGCGGGCATTGTGTATTTTTATATAGTCGTGACATTAATATTATGTCGGTTGTATATAAGAGAATGACCCGAAGCTGATGCTTAAGTATGACGTTCATCGTACATCAATTTTACGTAAAAATATGAGCTGTTTCTTACGTAAGCATATGACGGTATTATGATATCACTTTGACGTCAGAATATGACTTGTAATTTATGTAAATTTATGATTTATTTCTTACGTAAATAGTATATAAATTAATTACTTTGATGTGACGTCACAGTATGATGGGGATATGATATAATATTTACGTAATATTTGAGTCATAATTATGACGTCATATAAAAGTCAAATTTTAGGTCAGTACTATGTCATAATGATGTCATACTATATGACATCACATCAAAGTCATTAATAAGGTCATTTTTATGTCATATCTATGTAAAAATTCTATGACCTCTATGTGACCTATCTATGACGTCATATGGAGGTCATGTGTTCACTGGGTAGGTGCTCTTTTAGTGCTTTCGAAATAAATGCATAATAATTTATTCGCTTCATCCCTTCGGCCGAAAAACCGCCCCCTCTGCCAGCTTGACGTCAAGCTAGCAGAATCATTCCGTAAATGTGAAATATGGCTAGATTTTCTTGTGTAGGAATTAGGTGCTCTTTAAGTACTCTTGAAATGAAAAGGAACTAGATTTTTCGCATCATCCCTCCGGCCGCAAAACCACCCCCTTTGCCAGCTAGACGTCAAGCTAACAGAGCCATTGCGTAAATATAAAATATCGCTAGATTTTCTTGTGCAGGAATTAGGTGCTCTTTAAGTGCTTTCGAAAGAAATGCAAAATAATTTATTTACTTCATCCCTTCGGCCGAAAAACCACCCCCTCTGCCAGCTTGACGTCACGCTAGCAGAATCATTCCGTAAATATGAAAAATAGCTAAATTTTCTCGTGCAGGAATTAGGTGCTCTTTAAGTGCTTTCGAAATAAATGCAAAAGAAATTATTCGCACAATCCCTTCGGCGCAAAGCCACC
>CAXAQZ010000045.1:27500-70640 GCA_963971145.1 Sussaba pulchella
CACACACACACACACACACACACACACACACACACACACACACACATACATACATCCGGACATTTTTTCTAAATGTGATTTTTAGATGTTTTGGGACATTCTGAGCGCGTTTTCATGAACATCTCGAAAAAAAAAATTTTCACGAAAACAAAGCTTCCTCTATGAGGAAGCAAAAATTGCATATATTTTAATCTTACGACAGTTATCAACTGCCGTATAAAATTTTAACGAGAGTTATGAAAAATTGAACGCTCATTACCATACAAAGATGAGCCCCATAAGGCAGATCACCATTCCGACATGCCGGGCAGTCGGTATTTGCCACTGTTGCCGCGCTGACGACTTCTTGATCTTCGGAACATACTTCGGAAGATGCGGAAATATTCGGAGTGATGTCGTCGACTTCTTCATTGCTTACCACGTCTTTCGCTTCGATTATTTTAGACGTCCCGTCTAAATACTTTTTATGCAGCCGTACAAATTCGTCGACCCGAATCGGTAAGCTCACATCGCCGAGCAATTGCCTCTTGATCGTACCAAACTCGGCCTCCACATGGGCGCTAGATGCCGGGCATCTACCGAAACCATATTGGTCGCGGTAGATGCACGACCAGAGTGGCAGCCACTTAATTTCACTAACGAGTCGCTTGGCGAAGGCTGGAAGCCAATGCGCATTAATTTGGCATCCTGGAGAATGCTCGATGTCGTTTTCGACGTTTCGCAAAATGTCTTCAGCCCAATTCCGCCACAAGCTTGCCTCCTTGGTGGTGGACCTTCCTTCATCTATCGGTTCATCGTTGTCCGATAAAGACTCGGAGTCGTCGTTGTCGAAAAAAAACTCCGTTGATTCGTCAGTCTCCAACAAGCGTTTGATAAATCCTTTTGATTTATCGCAGGCCGATTGAGCTCCCTCGACCGTTTCACCGCATGTTCGGCTGAGCGTGACTGTTATAACGGCTCTTATAATTTTTTGGGCGTCGGCAAGATTTCGCGACAAAATTATTTTCCCTAGTGTGGCTTTCAAAAACTTTGCTACTTCGCATCTGACGTCTTTTAAAAAACCCGCCCACGTTTTAATGTAGTGCGCTATGTCGATCCGAATATAACACCGCGGTAAATCGTCTGTGTTTAAAAATGTATCGGCATATTTGTTTATTGTTTGCGCGGACGTGAATGCGCGAACTGCAGCCGATAAAAGCGCTACCGATTGATCGGCGACGATCTCTTTGGGAGGCGTCAATCCCCATCGTTCAACCCACTGGGACAACCAAAATTGGATTGCACTAGACGTGTGCCTTTCCGATATCATTTGCGCCACCGGTAATTGTCCGGCGCTTGTTGAAATCACAGCCAAATATAAAAAGATTGGTCCCGAATTTTTTTTATCGACACGTTTGATCGGTTTTATGATCGAGCCCGTCGCGTCGATTGCAACGCTAAAATGTTCCGTTTTCCCGATCCGTTCATATACATTCCGCTGAAGTTTCGTCGCATAATGGATGAAGAACGGCTTGTACCCAATCCACGGAATTTCGCCTTCCATCTCGTACGTACTCAATATTTCTAAGCCGACGAGTGGATCAGAAGCGAGGTAATTCGAGGCCGCGACCGCATGTTTGATTTGCCTCATCGTACCTACTTTTGGCAAATGCGGTGGTTCTGGGTCTCCCTCATTCATCATTTCTTGAGCCATAATGGTTCTTTGTACGTGGGCCGACTTTCCTTGCAGGGCATTTCCCAAATCATCGCGGACTTTTCTCGGACTTGACGCTTTCCACATTTCCCGGACCCTTTCGTCGTGGAGCACATGATGGTGACAACGTTATGGTTGTTCCGCTCAGCACGACATTCGATGTTAGACCCGCACTTACAGGTGCCACAGAAATATCCAGCTGTGGCCTCCTTATTTAAATAGTGGTATTTGAAATTGAAACCACATTCTAATAGTGTTTCGTTCCAAATTTTCGTGGTTATAAAATGTTGCCATTCATCTAAAATAAAGTTAATTCGAATTGTATTATACGAATCCCGAATGTTTTGTGCACATTAATGCTTTGCTTGAGATTAATTATTTATGGGCCAAACGTTCATTTGGAATCATGGGAATTTTTTTTTAAGTTATGTAATTACAAAAATCGTTTCTTCACCAAGTCAAATTTAATGCAACAAACATTTCTTCATTGTAAATTCGTCAGATTGTATGAATGGCCTTAATAGGTTCATTGAAAGCTCTCATTCTGATTTTTTTTTAAATCCTTATCAACTCAAAGCGTTAAAACCATTTCTTCGAAGGTGCAGCGTAGCACATTCTTCATCCCGTTGCAACTACTATAATTTACTGTTTTTACCATTGTTTTTCTTTACGAAGTGAATTTTTCAATTTTGTTCTGTTATTTTTAAATAGCAAGTTAGAATCGAAGAAACTAATATGCCATCGAAGGTTTTTACTTGTTGAAAAAATTCCCACCCGGTTACAGTACAGAAACCTGCGGTTCAAAGATCCAGCGTAGCATATTCTTCGACTCGTCGCAACTACTATAATTTACTTTTTTACCATTTTTTTTTTACGAAGTGAATTTTTCAATTTTGTTCTATGATTTTTAAATAGCAAGTTAGAATCGAAGGAACTAATATGCCATCGAAGGATTTTACTTGTTGAAAAAATTCCCACCCGGTTACAGTACAGAAACCTGCGGTTCAAGGATCCAGCGTACCATATTCTTCGACTCGTTGCAACTACTATAATTTACTTTTTTACCATTTTTTTTCTTTACAATGGGAATTTTTCAACCTTGGTCTGTGATTTTTAAGTAGCAAATAAGAGTAGAAAAAATTAATATGCCTTCGAAGGTTTTTACTCGTTGCAAAAATTGCCACGTTACAGTACAGAAATCTGCGGTTCGAAGATCCAGCGTAGCATATTCTTCGACTCGCTGCGATTACTAAAATTTACTTTTCTCACCATTTCATTCATTTACAAAGTAAACTTTTTAATTTTAGTCAGTAATTTTCTAATAATAAGGTAGGATCAAGGGAACTGATATGGCATTGAAACCTTTTTTTCTTTTAAAAAAAATCTCACCCGGTTACAGTACAGAAACCTGCGGTTTGAAATCCAGCGTAGCATATTCTTCGACTCTCTGCAACTACTATAATTTACTTTTTTTACCATTTTTTTTCTTTACAAAGTGAATTTTTCAATCTTGGTCTGTAATTTTTAAGTAGCAAATTAGGAAAGAAAAAATTAATATGCCATCGAAGGTCTTTACTTGTTGAAAAAATTGCCACCCGGTTACGTTACAGAAACCGTCTGTTCAAAGTTCCAGCGTACCGTATTCTTCGACTTATTGCGACTACAAAAATTTACTTTTTTTACCATTTTTTTCTTTACGAAGTGAATTTTTTAAATGTGGTCTGTGATTTTCAAATAGCAAGTTAGAATCAAAGAAACTAATATGCCATCGAAGGTTTTTCACTCGTTGCAAAAATTCCCACCCGGGTACAATACAGAAACCTGCGGTTCGAAGATCCAGCGTAGCATATTCTTCGACTTATTGCGATTACTAAAATTTACTTTTTTCAGCATTTCATTCATTTACAAAGTGAACTTTTTAATTTCGGTCTGTAATTTTCAAATAATAAGGTAGGATTAAGGAAACTAATATGGCATCGAAACCTTTTTTTCTTTTGAAAAAAATCTCACCCAGTTACAGTACAGAAACCTGCGGTTTGAAATCCAGCGTAGCATAATCTTCGACTCGCTGCAACTACTATAATTTACTTTGTTACTATTTTTTTTCTTTACAAAGTGAATTTTTCAATGTTGGTCTGTAATTTTTAAGTAGCAAATTAGGATAGAAAAAATTAATATGCCATCGAAGGTCTTTACTTGTTGAAAAAATTGCCACCTGGTTACGGTACAGAAACCTTCTGTTCAAAGTTAGAGCGTACCATATTCTTCGACTCATTGCGACTACTAAAATTTACTTTTTTTACCATTTTTTTCTTTACGAAGTGAATTTTCCAATTATGGTCTGTGATTTCCAAATAGCAAATTAGAATAAAAGAAACTAATATGCCATTGAAGGTTTTTCACTCGTTGCAAAAATTCCCACCCAGTTACAATGCAGAAACCTTCTGTTAAAGAATGCAGCGTATCATATTCTTTGTCCCGTTGCAACTACTATAATTTACTTTTTTGACCATTTTTTTTTCTTTATAAAGTGAATTTTTCAATTTTGGTCTGTAATTTTGAAGTAATAATGTAGAATCGAAAAAACTAATACGTTTTACTAATGCAAAACCTTTACTTCTTGTTGTAAAAAAAAGCCCACCCGATTACAGTACAGAAACCTATTGTTCAAAGATCCAGCGTGGCACATAGCACGTAGAAAGTGCTATGCTGGATCTTCGATCAGCGGGTTTCTGTGATGTAACCGGGTGAGCTTTTTTTACAACAAGGAGAAAAGGTATCGTATTAGTAAAACGTATTAGTTTTTTCGATTCTACCCTATTGCTTCAAAATTACAGACCAAAATTAAAAAATTTACTTCGTAAAGAAAAAAATGGTAAAAAAAGTAAGTATAGTAGCTGCAACCAGTCGAAGAATATGCTACGCTGGATCTTCGAACTGCAGGTTTCTGTATTGTAACCGGGTGGGAATTTTTGCAACTAGTGAAAAACCTTCGATGGAATATTAGTTTCTTTGATTCTTACTTGCTATTTGGAAATCACAGACCCTAATTGGAAAGATTACTTCGTAACGAAAAAAATGGTAAAAAAAGTAAATTTTAGTAGTCGCAATGAGTTGAAGAATATGGTACGCTGGAACTTTGAACAGAAGGTTTCTGTAACGTAACCGGGTGGCAATTTTTTCAACAAGTAAAGACTTTCGATGGCATATTAATTTTTTCTATCCTAATTTGCTACTTAAAAATTACAGACCAAGATTGAAAAATTCACTTTGTAAAGAAAAAAAATGGTAAAAAAAGTAAATTATAGTAGTTGCAGAGTCGAAGAATATGCTACGCTGGATCTTTGAACCGCAGGTTTCTGTACTGTAACCGGGTGGGAATTTTTTTAAAAGAAAAAAAGATTTTGATGGCATATTAGTTCCTTCGATTCTAACTTGCTATTTAAAAATCATAGGACAAAATTGAAAAATTCACTTCGTAAAAAAAAAATGGTAAAAAAGTAAATTATAGCAGCTGCAACGAGTCGAAGAATATGCTACGCTGGATCTTTGAACCGCAGATTTCTGTACTGTAACCGGCCGGCAATTTTTGCAACGAGTAAAAACCTTCGATGGCATATTAATTTTTTTTATTCTTATTTGCTACTTAAAAATCACAGACCAAGGTTGAAAAATTCACATTGTAAAGAAAAAAAATGGTAAAAAAGTAAATTATAGTAGTTGCAACGAGTCGAAGAATATGCTACGCTGGATCTTTGAACCGCAGGTTTCTGTACTGTAACCGGGTGAGATTTTTTTTAAAAGAAAAAAAGGTTTCGATGCCATATTAGTTCCCTTGATCGTACCTTATTATTTGAAAATTACTGACTAAAATTAAAAAGTTTACTTTGTAAATGAATGAAATGGTGAGAAAAGTAAATTTTAGTAATCGCAGCGAGTCGAAGAATATGCTACGATGGATCTTCGAATCGCAGATTTCTGTACTGTAACCAGCCGGCAATTTTTGCAACGAGTGAAAACCTTCGATGGCATATTAATTTTTTCTATTCTTCTTTGCTACTTAAAAATCACAGACCAAGGTTGAAAAATTTACATTGTAAAGAAAAAAAATGGTAAAAAAGTAAATTATAGTAGTTGCAACGAGTCGAAGAATATGCTACGCTGGATCTTTGAACCGCAGGTTTCTGTACTGTAACCGGGTGAGATTTTTTTTAAAAGAAAAAAAGGTTTCGATGCCATATTAGTTCCCTTGATCGTACCTTATTATTTGAAAATTACTGACTAAAATTAAAAAGTTTACTTTGTAAATGAATGAAATGGTGAGAAAAGTAAATTTTAGTAATCGCAGCGAGTCGAAGAATATGCTACGATGGATCTTCGAATCGCAGATTTCTGTACTGTAACCGGCCGGCAATTTTTGCAACGAGTGAAAACCTTCGATGGCATATTAATTTTTTCTATTCTTATTTGCTACTTAAAAATCACAGACCAAGGTTGAAAAATTTACATTGTAAAGAAAAAAAATGGTAAAAAAGTAAATTATAGTAGTTGCAACGAGTCGAAGAATATGCTACGCTGGATCTTTGAACCGCAGGTTTCTGTACTGTAACCGGGTGAGATTTTTTTAAAAAGAAAAAAAGGTTTCGATGCCATATTAGTTTTCTTGATCCTACCTTATTATTTGAAAATTACTGACCAAAATTAAAAAGTTTACTTTGTAAATGAATGAAATGGTGAAAAAAGTAAATTTTAGTAATCGCAACGAGTCGAAGAATATGCTACGCGGGATCTTTGAACCGCAGGTTTCTGTACTGTAATCGGGTGAGATTTTTTTTAAAAGAAAAAAAGGTTTCGATGCCATATTAGTTTTTTTGATCCCACCTTATTATTTAAAAATTACAGACCAAAATCGAAAAGTTTACTTTATAAATGTATGAAATGGTAAAAAAAGTAAATTTTAGTAGTCGCAACGAGTCGAAGAATATAATACGCTGGATCTTTGAACAGAAAGATTCTGCACTGTTACCGAGTAGAATTTTTTGACAACTACTATAATTCACTTTTTTCACCATTTTTTTTCTTTACAAAGTGAATTTTTCAATTTTGGTCTGTAATTTTGAAGTAAAATTTTTTAATACAATTTTTGAACGGAAAAACCAAACGGGCTGCATTTTTAGAATCACGAAATTTTCAGATTCTTTCTGTATTTTAAGAGTAGTATTTTTTATCTGACTTGCGCCTAATCAACAAATTAAGTGAATAATATACAAACCCATGCGGAACTTTTTCGTCGCAATATGTTTCTTTTGTTGCTTGTTCCATATAGAACGAGTTTCGACGAGTTTATCGAAATCTGGTCCGGTAACATCGATCTTAAATTTCAACGCAACATCGTCGTCGATTGTCGAATCTAATGACGAATTATGCACTACCTCGTCCGCAATACCACCAGCGTGGCAGGCATTTGTCTTCGAATAATCCGTCCAGAGTTTGCCTCTGATATTGTTCTTATTGCAACACACATAAGTATATATAGCGAGTGGTTTCATTACGTTACCCAGGTCACTTGCGATCTCCTTCCAAATTTTATCAGCTTTCGACGTTATAATCTGCCCATTGTTCATCGGGCACAAACGCTCTTTAAACTTTTCTACGACGGCGATAATATCGTTCGGATTTAATTTTCGCGGTCTTCCTCGCTTGCGAAGAAGATCGCTGTGGTTGTCACCACTCATAATATTCGTCGTTGATAATTAATCGTCGGACTAAATTTTTTGGTGGGGAACCGCTATCGTCACCATGAACGTCGCACACTTGAATGATCCACGCTGAAAATCAGCGGGAAATCATAGTGAGCGAGACTCGCGGGTTTTATCCGGCTGGTGGGGGATTCAGCTAGCTGGAGTCAGTTCGAAGAAATCCATACATTTGTAAAATTGTAGCTAAATCTGGCAAAATAATTTTTCGGAGCAAGTTACTCGTAGAAAATTTGATTTCATATTAAACCTTATATGAGACCGATAAGATTCGCTAAAACTCATTCTTTGAAAAATGATTTTGCCAGATTTATCAACAATGTTACAATTCGAACTTGGGATTTCTTCGAAGTGACTACAGCTAGCTGAGCCGTACCCCCACCCGCCGTGTAGAACTCGTGGATCACGCTCACTATACTTCTCCGTCTGCTTCCCCCCTGATTTTCAACGTTGACAAAAAATTCAGTTTAACGATTAATTATCAACGACGAATATTATGAGGGGTGTCAACCACAGCGATCTTCCGCGCAAGCGAGAAAGACCGCGAAAATTGAATCCAAACGATATTATCGCCGTCGTAAGAAAGTTTTAAGAGCGTTTGTGCCCGACGCACAATGGACAGATTATAATGTCGAAAGTTGATGAAATTCGTAAGGAGATCGCAAGTGACCTGGGTAACGTAATGACACCACGCGCTCTATATGAGGTATACCATGTGGTTTCGAACGGTCAAAAAGTTGTCCATTTCCAAAAAAATTTAAATTTGTCAAATTATTCAATTATATGAAAGAGAGTAGTGGGCATTTTTTCAAAATTTTTGGATTGCATTTTTTTGAGTTTTTCAAAATTTTCTAAGTACCGTTATATCTTGAAAGCAAAGAAAAGTGACATTTTTCCATGAACTTGTGAAAAAATTCAGAAACAAATTTTTTCACAAAGTTTATGTAAAAATGCAATTTTCTTGTCTACATTTTCCTGCTTTCAAAAAATGCGATCCAAAAATGTTGATAAAATGTACACGACTTTCTTTCCTATAATTAAATAATGTGACAGAATATAAATTTTTTTGAGAGTGGACAACTTTTTGACCGTTCGAAACCGCATGGAATGCCTCATATACTTGTGTGTTGCAATAGGAACAATATCAGAGGAAATCTGTGGACGGATTATTCCAAGACTAATGCCTACCACGCTGGTATTTCGGACGAGGGAGTGCATAATTCGTCATTAGACTCGGAAATGGACAACGATGTTGCATTGAATTTCAAGGGGGTGGGGGGAAGGGTAATTCGATATAAAAAAGCATATTTTTGATAATTTTTTTCAACGACACAGTTTTTATTTATTCATTTATTCCTATAATAACTACTCAATGACGTAACGTTCAAAGCATATTGCCTGAAATATTCATTAACTTTTATGAATAAGTGAGCCATTAACGGACAATCTCTGTGGACGTCTCAAAAAAAAAATTTTATTGCCGTGCCCATCATAACTCATCACTGGATCATCTGAGACCAAAACACCAAAATGATTTTATTAGGGATACATTTCTACAGGTAATGACGTCGACTTTATTTTAAAAAAATCTTATCGTATTGAAAAATGGCAACATTTTCAATCTTTTGGATGAAAAATCAGTATTTTGACTTCTAAGTGGTGTAAATAATTAAAAAATCCATTGAATGAAGAATACTCGACGTCATTACCTGCAGAGACTTATAAAATCATAAAATCATTTTGGTTTTTGGGTCTCAGATGATCGAGTGATGAGTTATGATAGGCACCGCAATAAAACTTTTTTTTTCAGACGTCCGCCGAGATTCTCCGTTAATGGCTCATTTGTTCATAAAAGTTAATGAACATTTCAGGGAATATGCTTTAAACGTTACGTTATTGAGTAGTTATTATAGGAATAAATGAAAAAATAAAAACTGTGCCGTTAAAAAAAATTATCAAAAACATGCTTTTTTATAACGAATTAACCCAAGTAACACAAAGTTTTCGATGGCATATTAGTTTCTTCGATTCGACTTTATTATTTAAAAATTACAGGCCACAATTAAAAAGTTCACTCCTACAGAAAAAAGTGGTAAAAAAAGTAAATTTAAGTAATCGCAACGAGTCGCAGAATACACTAAACCTTCGGAAAAATGGTTTCAGCGCTTCGAGTTACTGAGAATTTTTTAAAAATAAAAATGAAAGATTTTAATGAACCTATTAAGGCCGTTTATAAAATCTGACGAATTTACAATGGAGAAATATTTGTTACATCGAATTTGGCTTGTTGAAGAAACAATTTTTGTAATTGCATAACTGAAAAAAAAGAAACAAAAATTTCAATGATTCCAAATGAACGTTTGGCCCATAAATAATTAATCATAAGCAAAGTGTTGATGTGCACAAAACATTCGGGATTTATATAATACAATTCGAATTAACTTAATTCCAAATGAATGGCAACATTTTATAACCAGGAAAATTTGGAACGAAACACAAATAGAATGTGGTTACAACTTTAAGTATCATTACTTAAATAACGAGTTCACAGCTGCATATTTCTGTGGTACCTGTAAGCGCGGGTCTCCCATAGAATTACGTGCAGCACGGAACAACAATAACGTTACCGCCATCATGTGATCCATCACGAAAGGGTTGGAAAAATGTGGGAACCGTTAAGTCCAAGGAAAAGTCGGTGATGAATTGGGAAATGCACTGCAAGGGAAGTCGGCTCACGTACGAAAAACTAGTATGGCTAATAAAATGATGGCAATTGAACTCTTCGGGTAAGTGTGAAACAATAATAAAAGAGTTATGGTATCGAACTAATTGTGTACGGTTCTATCGATTTTCGTAATTATTATTTTTGTCACAGGAGGCTCCATTCTGTGGGAAGTAGTGGGGAACCGCGAACAGGTTTACATCAAGTTGAATCGAATTGTTCAGACACTGATACTTCCAATCATGGGGGAGAAGGTAAATCTGCAAGGGCCTATTCATTTTACTGTGCTGTCGATGGTCCGCCGGTTCCAGCAAGAATCAGGAAGCATAATTGCCCATTACACGGTATTTTGCGTTTGGAATGGAAATTGGTTCCAATTCGACGGCAAAATTAACAAACGTCCGGAACACACGAAAATATCGCCTCAATTCATTATATATGTGACATGAAATGTAGATTTCACGCCCACGGCGCCGAGTAATTTTATACCAAAAAATATGTAAGGATCGAAATAGTACATTATGACACTAGTACGAAAAAAAATTTTCTGACGAGTTTGAGTTTGCAGAACGAGCCGAAGGCGAGTGTTGCAATCACACGAGTTCAGAAAACGTTTTTCGTACGAGTATCGTACGAATTTTTATGTCACAAGGTGCGTAAATGTAAAACTTTTACGCACAGCGTGTCATAAAATAATATGAGGCCGATTGACCGGACTAAAAACCTATCCCCCGATGTCGACGATGATTTTTTTAAGTTTCTTTTGGATCCTACACCCTCACTAATTTCTTTATGATTTTTCAGACCCCTTCTGCCCCTCTCTCCACCACCATCTTTTTTAATCGAGAGGTAACTGCTATATTCCCCCTTTTAATTTTGATGAAATTTTTTTCCTCTATACTCTTTGAAATTAAAGAACGTTTTTCATTAAATTGGAGTGGGTAGCGAGTTCCTAATATTTTTTTTTGCAATTTCGCAAAAATTCGAGTTTTTCTAAAATGTCATTCTATGATAATGGTTTCCCATTTGGGGAACAAAAAAAAAAGAAACGTGAAATCTATTAAGCGAGAAATCGACATTTCGATTATTTCGATAGAGAATCGATTTTCCGAGTATGAACTGATTTGATTACGAAAAAAATAATCAAACAATCAAAATATCGGTTTTTAGCAGAATAAATATGTTTTTTTAAGATTGGGAACTATTATTATGTATTGAAATTTCGGAGAAACTCGAATTTTTTCAAAATTGAAAAAAAAAAAGTATTGGGAACCCGCTACCCTCTTCAATTTCATGAGAAAAGTTCTCCAATTTTAAATAGGTATCTGGGAAAAAGTATTCATCGAAAAAAAACCGGGAAAAAGGAGTTACCTCTTGATAATAGCAACAATCAATTCTTACTCACAAATCGATTTTCTATCGAAATAATCGAATTATCGATTTTCCGCTAGATAGAATTTATTTTTCTTTTTTTTTTTATGGGAAACTATTGTCACAGAATGACATTTTGAGAAAACTCGAGTTTTTGCGAAATTGAAAAAAAAAAAGAAATTAGGAACCCGCTAGACACTCCAATTTAATTACAAAAATTAAATAAAAAAATAGCAGTTACTCCTTAATGAAAAAAGGTGGTGGGGGGGGGGGGGGGGGGAGGGAAAGGAAGGGTCTACAAAATCTTTAGGAAATTAAGTGAGGTCGTAGGATCGAAAAGGTACTAAAAAAGAATCATCAACCACATCGAGGGATAGAAGAGTTTCAGTCCGGTGAATCGGCATGGTTTACCCCATATATAGTGTTCAGACGAGAATAAAAGAATTTCTATCGTACTTCAGTGCTCTTATATTGTGTCAATCCTCACACCCGCCTTCCTAGTATGTCCATGAGATACTTCAAAATTTCATCCCGAAGTCACGTGATGTCTTCACCAGACGACGTTACTATTCAAGGAGAAGTTTTTCCGGCCAGAATGACAAATTTCGATTTTACAGGTCGGCTTATTCGACGAGTGGGTGAAGTTTCTGGCTAACGGGATTGGCACCTAAAAATCGTGAGATACGCTTTCTCAAAGCAACCAAATCACATAATATTTCCGTCAAATTAGAAGTCAGTTCGAAAACAATTACAGACTTTGGTGAAAAAGTTGAAGCTTTTTTGATGAGGGGTGACCTTTTACGGCTAAAAAGGTTGAGCATTAACATCGTGCAATATGTCTTTTCATTACTATTATTACTTATTAATTATTAGTTATTTTTTTTTATTTACGGAATGATTCTGCTAGCTTGACGTCAAGCTGGCAGAGTGGGTGGTTTTTCGGCCGAAGGGATGAAGCGAATAAATTATTATGCATTTATTTCGAAAGCACTCAAAGAGCACCTAATTCCTGCACGAGAAAATCTAGCTATTTTTCATATTTACGGAATGATTCTGCTAGCTTGACGTCAAGCTGGCGCCGAAGGGATGAAGTGAATAATTTCTTTTGAATTTATTTCGAAAGCACTAAAAGAGCACCTAATTCCTGCACGAGAAAATCTAGCTATTTTTCATATTTACGGAATGATTCTGCTAGCTTGACGTCAAGCTGGCAGAGGGGGTGGTTTTTCGGTCGAAGGGATGAAGCGAATAAATTATTATGCATTTATTTCGAAAGCACTTAAAGAGCACCTAATTCCTGCACGAGAAAATCTAGCTATTTTTCATATTTACGGAATGATTCTGCTAGCTTGACGTCAAGCTGGCAGAGGGGGTGATTTTTCGGCCGAAGGGATGAAGCGAATAAATTATTATGCATTTATTTTCAAAGCACTGAAAGAACACCTAATTCCTGCACGAGAAAATCTAGCTATTTTTCATATTTACGGAATGATTCTGCTAGCTTGACGTCAAGCTGGCAGAGGGGGTGGTTTTTCGGCCGAAGGGATGAAGCGAATAAATTATTATGCATTTATTTCGAAAGCACTAAAAGAGCACCTAATTCCTGCACGAGAAAATCTAGCTATTTTTCATATTTACGGAACGATTCTGCTAGCTTGACGTCAAGCTGGCAGAGGGGGTGGTTTTTCGGCCGAAGGGATGAAGCGAATAAATTATTATGCATTGATTTCGAAAGCACTTAAAGAGCACCTAATTCCTGCACAAGAAAATCTAGCTATTTGTCATATCTACGAAATGATTCTGCTAGCTTGACGTCAACCTGGCAGAGGGGGTGGTTTTTCGGCCGAAGGGATGAAGCGAATAAATTATTATGCATTTATTTCGAAAGCACTAAAAGAGCACCTAATTCCTGCACGAGAAAATCTAGCTATTTTCCATATTTACGGAATGATTCTGCTAGCTTGACGTCAAGCTGGCAGAGGGGGTGGTTTTTCGGCCTAAGGGATGAAGCGAATAAATTATTATGCATTTATTTCGAAAGCACTAAAAGAGCACCTAATTCCTGCACAAGAAAATCTAGCGATATTTTATGTTTACGCAATGGCTCTGTTAGCTTGACGTCTAGCTGGCAAAGGGGGTGGTTTTGCGGCCGAAGGGATGATGCGAAAAATCTAGTTCCTTTTCATTTCAAGAGCACTCAAAGAGCACCTAATTCCTACACAAGAAAATCTAGCCATATTTCACATTTACGGAATGATTCTGCTAGCTTGGCGTCAAGCTGGCAGCGGGGGTGGTTTTTCGGCCGAAGGGATGAAGTGAATAAATTATTTTGCATTTATTTCGAAAGCACTTAAAGAGCACCTAATTCCTGCACAAGAAAGTCTAGCGATGATTCACATTTACGGAATGATTCTGCTAGCTTTACTTCGAACAAGCAAAGGGGGTGGTTTTGCGGCCGAAGGGATGATGCGAATAAATTGTTTTGCATTTATTTCGAAAGCACCTGAAGATCACCTAATTCCTGCACGAGAAAATCTAGCTATTTTTCATATTTACGGAACGATTCGGCTAGCTTGACGTCAAGCTGGCAGAGGGGGTGGTTTTTCGGCCGAAGGGATGATGCGAGTAAATTCTTTTTTATTTATTTCGAAAGCACTTAAAGAGCACCTAATTCCTGCACAAGAAAATCTAGCCTTATTTCATATTAACGGAATGATTCTGCTAGCTTGACGTCGAGCTAGCAAAGGGGGTGATTTTCGGCCGAAGGGATGAAGCAATTAAATTCTTTTCTTTTTATTTTGAAAGCACTTAAAAAGCACCTAATTCTCGCACATTTTTTTTTTTTTAATATTGCAATCTTGACGAATGTCTCTGCTAGCTTGACGTCAAGCTGGCAGAGGTATTTTGAAAATGCTCCTCTGCCAACATTTTTTGAGCACTAAAATTATAAATTGAGCACCAAAAAAGCACCTAAAAAGCACCTAATTTAGGTGAAAAGTAAATCAAAATCGCAGACTTTCCTCTGCTAGCTTGACAGGGGTCGACTTTTGAACGGTAACCGATGCGACTTCCCGAGTCTGCACATCTCGCACACGAAATCGGTTTTATCGTTTATCGAGACTCCCCGCACGAGCCCTTTTTCCACGAGTTCGCGTATCGCGCGCTTATCCACGTGGCCAAGCCTTTCGTGCCATACTCGTAGATTATACGCCGCCGTGTTTGCTTCTTCCGAGTTTGATTTCGCGACTCGAAGGAACATCCGATATATATCGTTGTTTTGCCTTACTCCGGAAGCAACTACTTCGCTACCGCTGATGATATTGACAAAGTTATCTCGGAAGTTTACCTCGTAACCTTTTCGCGTGCACACCCCTACGGAAAATAGATTTTTCTTTAAACCCGGAATGTACAGAACGCCTTCTATTCGCGCGTTGCTCCAAAGACCTCCTACAAGTTTCTTACAAAGCACGACACCTCTCCCCTCTACGCGGCACTCATCACCATCCCCGAGCGACACCACGCCCCCGTCAGAGATGGCTTCGTACTCGGCTAGCCAATCGCGCCGAAAAGTCATGTGCCTCGACGCACCACTGTCCGTTATCCACACGTCGTCTTTGCTCGTCGCGAGCAGCTTTCTCAGCTGTTTGCCGCTTGGCGTTTCGGATTCACTCGTCTCACGCTTCGCACTTCGCGTATTTTCGGCCACGAACGCGCAGTCACGTGACTGGTCTTGACTTCCGGTTCCCCCA
Organism: Sussaba pulchella; assembly: GCA_963971145.1. Taxonomy (NCBI): domain Eukaryota; kingdom Metazoa; phylum Arthropoda; class Insecta; order Hymenoptera; family Ichneumonidae; genus Sussaba; species Sussaba pulchella. The sequence goes on from CAXAQZ010000045.1 coordinate 42,792, forward strand.
TTTTTCTTCGTCGGGCACTCGTTCGCGTAATAGCCCATTTCGTTGCACCTGTAACACTTTACGCCACTTTTATCCGTTTTTATTTTTGTTTTCTTTGTTTTTCGTTTTTCTTTTTTTCCTTTTTCGTTTTTCGTCGCCGAGAATGCACTGTCGCCGTCCTCACTTTGACACAGTCTAGCTTCCTCACGAATTAGCCTTTCTTGCAGGTTCTCGAGCGTTTGACGAACTGGGTCTACGCTGTCCCATGCCGTCTGTAACGTACTGTACTTTGGCGACAGACTCCCCAGGATCTTGGCCATCACGGTCAAGTCCGACACGTGCTCTCCGACGTCCTCGATTTGCGCAGCTAAATTCCGAATTTTTGCGATATGTTGGATTACCGAGTCACTCGCCGACATCCGATATTCGTGAAATTTTTGCAGTAGCAAAAGTTTATTTGCTGCCGAACGTTGCTCGTGTATCGCGCACAAGCTGTCCCATATGTCCTTCGCGGACTCGCAGATGAGCAACGGCTCCATCTGGGCCGGCTCGAGCGCTGACGAGATAAGAAACTTCGCCTTTGCGTCGTCGCGCACCCACTGTTTCGCCTCAGGCGTCCCGCGGTCCGCCGGCGAAACACGTGTCCCGTCCACAATTTCGTCGATCTCGTTTGCCATAAATAACGCTCTGAGCTGAAATTTCCATTGCTGGAAATTTGCTCCGTCGAATTTCTTCACGTGCCGAGCAGAGATGTCTTGCGACATTTTCGGATACGAATCACTCGCGTCTCGACTCACTCCACAGGTGACCGACCACGCACGTAATGGCTACCGCCCGCGCCACGTGTTCGCAAGCTCCACCAGGAACTTTCCTCACAGCAGATACGCGCTCACGCGTGATCTGGGCCCATAACCTATTAAACCTTTCGATTAATTATCGCGAGTTGTAATACGGTTGGTGAGGAAAGGATTGGGCGAGCAGAAGAAAAAAGAATAAATATCGGATTAATAGTGAACACTCTAATATATGTATTTTATTTCAGCTTTCTTTACGTGTGCGCAGCACCGTGATCGACGAACGAAATTGAACTCGTCTCCCGACGCTGGTAGAGCGGCGCTCCGCAAGACTCCGAAAAACAAAAAAAAGAAAATAAAAGCGCCGAAGATTACCGACGAGCCTCGAGCCCTATTTCATGGGTTCGGCTATGCTAGTCGCATGGCGCTCTCCCACTCTTTGATTCTTCGAGTTGCTAACGCGATAAACCCACTGCTTCAATAGTCAGTACACAGCATTTTTTGTAGACGGCCTAGGTCAACTAGAATGGCTGAGAATGCCGTATGGCCTTACGGGAGCTCCGTCGACCTTCCAACGGCTGATGGATGTTCTCAAAAGGCGATTCGCTGACTTAATCCATCAGCGAAGCCTACCGAACAAATGGGTTGACCAAGTTTTCACGTACTTAGACGACTGGATCGTAGTCAGTGAAGATCTTGACGGACATATTTCTATTTGGTCACTAATTTGCGAAGTTTTCCGCGAAGCGAAATTAATCATCAATCGCGAGAAAAGTAGCTTCGCTTGTAAGGACGTGAAATTTTTAGGTTACATTGTTGACGAACACGGTATGAGGCCAAACCCCGAGAAAATACAACCAATTCTCGATTTTCCTGTCCCTAAAGACCGAACTCAACTTCGTCAATTCAACGGCCTAGTCAATTGGTACCATCGCCACCTGAAAAATATAGCTAGAATACAGGGGCCGCTGAACAAACTTACTAGTGTTAAAGTTCCATGAAACTGGACCGAAGTCGAGCAAAAGGCGTTTGACGAGGTCAAAAAGGCTTTAATGGAAGTCCCTCGACTGTACGTACCAATACCCGGACAACCTTTTGTCTTATACACCGACGCCAGCGACTTTGGTCTAGGCGCAATCCTCGTGCAGCTCGATCAAGAGTCGAAAAAAGAGAATCTCGTTGAGGTTCTAAGTCGACCTTTGAGGGGCGCCGAGCTACACTATACGACCACAGAAAAAGAGTGCCTCGCCGTTGTCTGGTCTGTCGAGAAACTCCGCTGTTATCTGGAGGGCATGCCATTCAAAATTGTCACCGATCATCAGGCATTACAATCTTTAAAAAATCCTACCGGTCGTTTAGCCAGATGGGCCACGTATCTGTACCAACACGAAATTACTGTTGAACACAGGCGTGGCGCCACAAACGAGGCCCCAGACGCTCTCTCTAGAATGTTTGATATCGACGAAGACCCCCTTGGCTGGGAACAGATAGTTGAAGAAACTGTCCGTAACCGGCCGCAACTCAAATCTATTCGGGACCAAGACTGGTATGAATCGAAATATAAACTCGTGCAAAACCAACCAGACAGATTTCCCGAATGGAAAGCAGACAATAACGATCTCTTCTATCATAGACCTGACTACGAAAAAGCCCTCATCGATGATGAAAATCCGTGGAAAAAAGTAATCAAACCCGACGACGTTTTGACAATACTTCGCGAGAATCACGAGGTTCCCGAAGCAGGACATTTGGGGAAAGACAAGACCATTGACAGAGTGAGACAGAATTATTACTGGCCCGGAATGTCCCAAGACATAAAGTCATATGTTGAAGATTGCGAGATTTGCCTTAAAGTCAAGTTCAATCAAAACCCCATTAAGGGACCATTAATGACCCGGCCAGTACAACAACCGTGGGCTCAGTTGTCAATTAATACGGTTGTGTCTCAAACACGGACAAAAAAGGGTAATACCTGCATCATCGTATACAAGATCTTTACACTAAATATATCGAGCTATTCCCCGTACGAAATCGGTTAGGCAGGACTGTCGTCAAAGTACTAGATACGTTGTTCGACCGTTGGGGATCTCCAAGATCAATAATTACTGACAACGGGTTAGAGTACGTTAATAAGGATGTCAAAACCTTTCTTTTAGCAAGGGGGGTTGAACATTTAACTACCGCAATAGCTCATCCACAGGCTAACCCGGTCGAGCGCGTTGAAAGGACCATCAAGCCAATGATCGCAGCGTTCATTGGCGAAAAACACGATGAATGGGACGTAAACTTGACCAAGATTCAATTTGCCTATAATACCGTCGCGCACTCAGGTAGTAGAATCTCGTTATTCTATTTGAATCACGGTCGTGAGGCAACCGCGAGACATATCCCGAAACCTGACCATATACAGACTACCACTACAGACACCGACGACGCAGTAGATTATTGGGTTAAACGACTAAATCAGATTGACGAATTCCGCCATAAAATCGAGCAAAACTTGAGGAAGTATTCCGAAAAGCGCCTCGCAAAATTAAACGCCGATAGGACTTCTACGGTTGAAATAAGGGAGGGAATCGAAGTTTACTATCCCAATAAAAAGCTAAGCAACAAAGCGCAGGGTTATGCCGCAAAACTTGGTCACCGGTTTCTAGGGCCAGCTTTGGTGAAAAAAGTTCACAACCCCATGGTAGTCGAATTAGCAGACATGTCTGACAAACCTCTTGGCGTATATTATGTAACGGATCTCAAAATCCCTAGGCGTAGTCTGCGTGATAGAACTCTCGACACCGAAGACAACGACTGCACGACGACTTCACCATGAGCGACGACGAGCGATATTACAACTCGGAGGAACTGGCATCGATGTTAGAGCAAGCCAGTCAAGCTCAAAAGGAAGCCGCAGCCAGAGTAATGACACTCATGGAAGCCTTGGAAGGAGCCCGGAGCCGTGAAACATCGATCGCTGAAGGCAGCGAAACCCCATTGTCAAGCCAAGGGCTGGATCAAGCCATGGCAACATTGTCAATGTCCGACGAATCAGTTCAACACGTCGAAATGAACTTCGGGTTAGTTCCACGAGCCAACATAGCCCGTAAAGCTCGCCACAACCAGCCCACGGTATCGGAGGCCGCGAAGCTAATCGAAGAAATTCGTAACCGCAAACCTCCGAAATTGCGACTGAAAACCACGAAAATACTGACTCCAGCGAGCATACACCAAGAAAATATGCTGAGAAAAAGAATCCCCGCTCCAAACCACCCCTTGAAACCGTCAGCTACTCGAGGAAGGCCACTCAACGTTTGCCTCTGCCTTTCAACGTTCCGACTTTCGACGAATTGTTGCAGGAAGTAGGTCTTGTCAACACCGCTGGACCGTCAACCTGTTTGACTGACTGCCGTCTCATAAACCAGCAGACGCTAAAGCAACTTATAGTGAAGAGGGCTGAAATCCTAGTCAACCGCCTGGAGGCGACCAAAACTGACAGAGGAACAGAGACCTACGTCTCTCACGCCGGAAAACCACACGTTGCCGGATGTGTCAATTGCCGTTCCTCGGAGCACGTCTTCAAGGACTGCGGGCTACCGTACCGTCCGGGCTTCTGTCAAATATGTGGAGCAGACGGATTCGACACCGTAGATTGCATCTACCCACATGGAGTCGAGCACGAAAGGATGCTAAATCGCTGCCCGGGCTGCGGGCGAGACTTGTATTTGTTTTGTCCTGAATGCCCAGATTGCAACATCCGATTCGAGGGCATCAGCGACTGGCTTCGCCTGAACTACGCAACTTGGCCAACGTGGATCATCCCGAATGACCACCGCTATTTTGTCAATGAAGGAGCGGAGGTACTGAAGAGGAAAGTCAAAGCGAAATTTGACGCACCGTCGGACGCACCGAACAAAATTCGCAAATTCCTCATCCGGGAAAATGCCTTAGCCGACAATCTGCCAGCAAACCCGAAGGCCGGAAGTGCGCGAAAATTGTCAGAAGAAAAACGGGAGCGAGCGGCCCGCGCTTTATACGCTCCTCTCGTTAAAAACCCACTCGACGAGATTATGGAAGAGCGTCCAGAAATAAGAGACGGCGACGAAATAACCACTCTCGTCCCATCAAAATATAAGAAAATGAGCAAATAGGCTGATCTCCAGTCACTGGAAACCACCGGGAGTCAATCGTCAAGGAAGAGAAATCCCACGGCCAAACCGCCAAGTTGTAACTCTCCGTTGGACAACCCAGCCTATTGACAATCACCTTTGCGATCTATGGACCAATATTGTTCCGTTAACATAGTGCCGATGAAAATGCCAGCAAGGTCCAGCTGAACAAAACCAGTATTTTTAGTTTATGGCACTATGAAATTTTGTTATTTGTTCCTATTATCATAGATACATGAATATCGTCAAATATAAATAGATATTGGCGCCTTAAATAACTCGATATCGACTCGATCATATTATTTCTTCCCTTTATAACACCCTCGTAATCGCGTATACCGAACAAACTCTTCCGAACGCAACCTTAGCCACCACGGTCCTCGCGAGCGGAAATTTTATGACTTACCTGTTTCTTCCATCCAGGAGCAATGTACACGGAGCTGCACAGTGAATTCAAAGATACCTGGTAATAACCGAACTCATTGTAAACCGCCCGCCTTCTCAACACGGCTTGAATCGTCAACCATCGAATCTCCTTCGCTATACGTCAAAATTCGAAAGGGGAGAGTGTAACAGGATGGATTTATTCAATATGTTTTTGACATGTCGCGTCAGTCGATCTCACACACATGAGACCACTCGTGTGTGTGCGCCACCATCCTTGTCAAAATCTCCCCCCCTAACGCGATCGATCGACGGGCCCGGGCCCGCAGGGCTGCGTTCTGAAACCCAACTCGAGTCAACTATAGTATAACTATAGTAATAGAATTATAACGACGCGAGTTAACTATAGTTGACTCGAGTAGGGATTCAGAACGCAGCCCAGAGATCGTGACTTAGCGTCCGACTCTCGATAAGAGCACTAGATTAATTAAGGACATAACTTGTAACCGTTGCGCAATCCGTATCGCCTCAGCTTGTCGAAGTCGAGCGGATTATTGTCAGGCACGTCTTGCCGTACCCGACGATCATCGTGTTGTCAAGGAATTGTCAAATATATAAGAAGGAAGGAATTGTCGAAGATATAAGAAGGAGGGAATTGTCAAATATATCCTTGGTCAACGCAGCGTGGAGGAAATAAATCTTGATTGACGAAACTGTAAGTACTTTGAATTTCTTGTAGTTCCTTGTGCTTGCTATTGTCGTATCTTTCCCCTCGCCGCGATCAACAACGGGTCGTCCAATCGGATCCCCCTGAATCTCCTTTGTCTTATGCTCGGGAAAATAATTAAAATTCATAAATTGTCAGTGGATGTGTGACTGGCTGGCGCCCAACAAATTAAATTGAAGATTAAATAAAACCCCTTTGAGCCCTGGCAGCCGTCGACCCCGGCCGCGCCAGGTGAAGAACGTCCGCGTAGATGTGTAAACGCGGTTAAACAAAAAGTTCTGTCTCAACTATTTATATTAAAGACTAAGCGCTGATAAAAAAAGTAATAGAATATTTTTTTAAGGTACTATAACTATTTTGAAAAATATGATATAATCTGTGTTTTTCTGTTAATGAAATATTAATAAAAACAAGAATTTCCTCAAATAATCTATGAGGTTGATTACTTTATGTCCTACGACTATCTCTCTGCGTCAGGCCGACTGAAATAGTCAAGGAAATTTATCCTCATCTGCGAGACCTTAAACCTGCGACGAATCCCAATTTTCCGCAAATCGAGAACGAAGATCTTACGGTAGCGAATGCGTCCTCGGATAAATTCGACAAGGCATTGGGTAGCATTATCAACATCATCGTTTCTTACGATATGGGATGGAGTAAACGCGGCAATGGAAGGAGTTACGACAGTCTCAATGGCTATGGCGCAATAATAGGATTTTTCAGCGGCAAAGTCCTCGATTTTGCGACTCGGAATAGGAAATGTAAACTCTGCGATTCGGGTCGAGCGAAAGAAGATCACGATTGTCGAAAGAACTTCCAAGGAAGCGCGAAACCGATGGAGCCTGATGTTGGAGCTGAAATAGTAAATCGGAGCACTATTCTGAAAGAAGCAGGGCTCAATGTTCGTGTTTTAATTGGCGATGAAGATAGTTCTACTATCGCAGCAGTACGTCGAGAAAAATCGCAACGAGTTTTTAAGTTAGCTGATAAGAACCATCTTCGAAAACACTTCATTACCGAATTGTATGAGCTACAAAAAACTTGTAAAGAGTTAAAAAAAAAAAGAGGCTATTTCTCACATCAACAAATGTTTCGGATACGCAGTAGCTCAAAATAAAGGCAAATCTGTGGAGCTAGCAAACTGCCTTCGCAATATACCAGACCATTTGTTCAATCGACACAAAAAATGTGGAAGCTGGTGTCTCCGTTCCGAGAATAATACAAGTGCTCAAAAAGTGATATTCAAAGATCCAGAGCTGTACAAAAAACTGCACGAAATATTCACCAAATATGCCAACAACGCCTTCAAATTTTCGGTCGCAGTTTCGAGTCAAGCCAATGAAAGCCTGAACAGTATCATGGCTCACAAGGCTCCGAAAAATCGATGCTACAGTCAAAGCGAATTTGCCGATTTCCGTTTCGCAAGCGCTGTGTGTAGTAAGAATGACCGTGACAATCACTTACTTACCGTTCCAAAAAAAATCAACATTTCACCCGGGAAAAATACTGCATCATTTGTTGCGAGAAACGAATTGAAACATTTGCAAAGAGCGTCAAAAGCTAAGTTAGCTAGCACAAAAACTCGGAGGAATATACTGGCTGATCGAAGACAGGCTTTGAGAAAAAAATCGGAACAGACAGAAGGAATTCAATATCAACCTAACTGTGGTTTTGAAGTTGATATCGATGTTCTAGAAAGTCATGAAGACGTTCTTAACAACAATGTACCGAATACTTCTTCGTTGTTGGACGCTTCGAATCTCGTTTTCTTCGATTTGGAAACTTCGGGTCTTCAAAAATCTGCAGACATTTTGCAGATTGCAGCCAAGTGCGGTGAACACGCTTTCTGCGAATATGCGAATCCTTCTCAGCCAATTACATCGAGCACAACGGCTATCACGGGCATGAGAAATGTTCCTGGAGAATTGTTTTTATATGGCAAGAAAGTCCAGTCGATTCCTATTGAAGACGTCCTTCGTAAATTCAAAGAATGGATAGCTGTGCTGAAACCGTGCATTCTTATAGCGCACAATGCAAAATTTGACACCCCACGCTTACTCCAAGTTTTCAAAAATAATTCGATGATAGACGATGCCAAAAATCTTATCGTCGGATTCGCAGACACTCTCGTCACTCTAAGGAAGCTTCATCCTCAAAGAAAAGGTCGCGGAATGTTTAAGCTATCTACTCTCGCTGCAGATCTACTGCACATTGAACCCACTGCAAGTTTTCACGAGGCGTCATACGATGTCGAGATCCTCGAAAAACTCGCTTCTACTATCCCAAAAAAGAATTTAATTGCAAATAGCAAATCTTTCAAAGAATGCTATATTCACGAAGCTCGACTACAAAAGGCAGCAGTACTCGAACGAGCCTTGAGTGATCTCAAAGATGTTATCTCTGCGGGAATGATTAAAAAAATAGCAAGTGCGGAGATCGATCTTGTTAAATTACAAACAACATACACGAAAAGTGGAAGAGAGGGTATCATTGAGTTGCTGTGGACGAACCAAATGGATAAAAAACCTCGTGTCACAAAAAACAAAAAAATCTTGGAAAAGATTATTCAATTTTTAAAAACGAACCAAAGCTCCGACGTTTAGGTAAAAAGAGTAAAAAAACGAAAATGTTATTTAAAAAAAACATTGTTCTATTAATACACAACATTAAACACCTATTATACATTGTTCAATTACATTATATTTTATATAAGAGAAGATTATTTTAAACTTAAAATGTATTTGTTACATTCAAGCTAAAACCAAAATAATGTTTGTTCAAATGAAATACTTTGTTCATATTAAAAAAAAAATTGAGACAATATGTTTGCAATAAAAAGTATGCTTTCATATTTTTTCTACCAATTCATTCAATTGCCATTTGTTTTGGTCCAAAACATATGTTCAAACTAAGCGTCTGGCCATGCACACTGTTGCCAGATCGCTGGCCCGTGCCCCCTCCACGCACTCGTTCGCTTGCAGGCCGAGCAGAATATATGCTATACGACCAAAATTGTGAGGGCTTCTCATGGTTATATCTTGGAAACTAGATGGTGAATCATTCTCATTTTTTTTCACATTATTCGGGATATCTTACTCTACCTTATCCTCGTTTTCTATCAATTTCTTAATTTTAGTTTTGACGGTAGAGTTAATGATGCTCTGTTTGCCCGTCATAACGCATTTGTTACGTGTAAACCGACCAACTTTAAGTGTAAATATCTCAGGTTCGGGGTGGTCAAACTTATTCAAATTGCACAGATGTTTGGATAATGTATTAAATAACATATATGCCAAATTTCAACCATTTCTTAATTCAACTCTTCTGTGGAGGTACTACCTTAATGGCGCGGTTCTAGGTACCCATACCTCGGAATTTCCCTAATCCGCTGTGTTGACCGCCATCCCAGACGTGTACTATTCGTCCTACAAAAAAATTGTTCCTACAAAAGTTGTAGAGAATTTTATTCTCTATAACTTTGCCATCCAAATGTGTTACTTATTTTCAATAAAAATGGTCCAAAAATTGAAAAAGCTGGGCCAATGTCCTAATTTTTCACACTTTTTGCTTATTATTAACAATAAATAATTATTTTACAACAAAATTGTTTTCATAAAAAAGATAGAGAATTTAATTGTCTATAAATTTTGTACCCTTCATTTTCAGCAAAAAATGCAAAATACGCCTGCGAATCGACGAAACGCAAAATCCGAAATTAAAGAGATACGCCGTCGCAAATTTTGGTCTAAAACCGTACATTCATATCCTACTCCATCATTAAAACCTAACTGCGTCAAAAAATTGCATGATCAAATTATTTTTTTTTAATCCTAGATTGATCGGGCTAGCGTTCACGGCCACGGCGGCGTCGAAAATCCTCCCCTCTACTACTATACTTCCTAGCCAACCTTCCTGTACATGCACACACACACACCACCCCGGGCTATGCCCGTAGGCGGGCGGTTCAATGCGGCCGAGAATTTGCTTTCGGCTACCTAGTATACGCTAAACAAGCAAAAACGACAGCGTCTTTTCCTCGTCGACCGTGAGGCGTCGCCTCTGCACGACCAACGAATGAGAAGCAGCCGAAATGGCCGATATACGGCTCTGTACCATAATCTCCCTACTCATCTCTGGCGAAAGTTTTGCCGCGCTCGTCACGCCACGGTGCGGGCGATTGTGGAAGGTGGTGCGAAGCCGCCACAGCAAAGAAGAAAGATTTACATGGAAGAACAGGTCCCATGTTAGATTTTGGCACGAAAATGTAGTGTCGCGTTTCGCCTATAGTCAGCGCGCCGGTACATCGGTGAGACAAACACACAGAAAGACCTCTAGGCCCCGCCTCTCCCGTCATCTCTCTTGCGCTCACGATATTACGGTATAACGATTGCTTTCTCGCACTCATGCGGCGATGCTCTTGTTGGACCGCCCAACAACCTCATTCCCGCACGGAGAATTGTATCGGCTCCTGTCGGCTACACTCGGCTGACCGTTTGTCAGTGCTGCCAGATCGAGGGGAAGCGAAGATTTTGAGAGGCCCCCACCACACGGTTTTGTTGAATGGCGCGTGAGGAGGGGCAACTCGCGCGCGCGCGTGCAATAGTGTAGCTGCCGTCGGCGTCACTCTGATGCTCCGTCTCCCTTGACCCGCAAAATTTGAATTGCGTTTATAGCTTAGCAGACCCGTCGATCCGATTTCACAAGGAAAAATTTAATACTCGTTACAATCGTTTCCGAACAATTTTGTTAGCGTTTATTTGCTTAAGAGGGACTCGCAAATAGACGGGATCCGTAAACCTAGTGTTAATAATTGGATGTTCAACTATAAAAATATATTCATGGATAAATAATGGGGGAAAAAATATCAACGGATATAACGAGAATAAGAAAAAAACAGTCACAATCGACGCTGAATATACGAGTAATGGAATAAAATATGATTGCAGTCGTTTGCAAATAAACGATGTCTTACATTTCTTTACGGAAATTATACTTATATTGGTAATGGAAAATCGTAATGCATCGTTTATTTCCCAGGTCCCAACAACAACAGTTAATCAACAAAAATCATGGAATATGGAAATGTCGAATAAAAAATACTGTGATTGATAAAACTCAATTAAAAAAAAAAAAAGAAACGAAATGAAAAAAAAATCGTTGACGTTTTTGACGAGGATATTTTTCAATCGTCAAAAACCAGTCAAATAATAAAATATAAAATAAAAAAATACTACGATTTCATAGTGTTGAAAAAAATTGTACAAAGAAAAAAGGAATAAAAAAAATCATTGACATTTTTGGCGACGACCTTTTCAATCGCCAAAACGAGTAAAATAATAAAATAAAAGATCGAAATTAAGTTCCGAATAAACGAATATCACAGATTTCTTAAGACGATATTTTTCATCATCGAAAATAAATAAATAATTCATTTCTTCACCTTAAGTTAATAAATAAATAAATATTTTTTCTTGCCATGGCAATTCGATTGGCGGATAATCCAAATAACGCTATTGGCTGCGCCAATCTGTAGCTGCTGCAAGCCGCGTGAGGTCGCGTCGGTAGCGGCGGATTTGGCCTGTGGAGGCGGCATCAGAATCCGGACGTGGACGGAAAAATCCGTCCAATCTGGCAGTACTGCCGTCTGTCGCTCTTCTGGCTCGCCCTAGAGCGGTGGAAACTATCAGCTGACTACTTGTAATCTTTAGAAGATGCATGTGTAGGACCCAACGCGCGCTGTTCTAAGATAAATGTTATTTCTCTAATACCTAAGATAAATCCTCACTTAAGGGCTCATATAACCCTGCGCCCGCTGAGAACCGAGCACAATTTGAAAAATCATTATAAAGGTTATATATAAAAACAAAATTAAAAGGCAGAAAAGCGTGTAAGTCCGCCGATAGCTTCCACTCCGGCAATGAGCTTACAACGTTCCAACGCGAGTTGGATCAGGACCGATGAGAGAGGACGAACAGAAGAGGATCGCACGAGACAGACTCGGTCCGCCGCTTACCTTCCACGCCAGCTAAGAGAGAGACGGGTCAATAGCTTTCAACGCGAGTTGGAGTAAGACCGATGAGAGAGAGAGTGCGAGCATATGATGATTTCCCGAGACTGAGTCAGTCAGTCAGTGTTCCGTTCCGCTTAGCTTCCACTCCGGCTAAGAGGGAGACCCGTAAATAGCTTCCAGCATGAGTGGGAGCGAGACCGAAAAACGGGAGTGGAAGCAAGCGAGGATTGCACGCGACAGAGTCCGTCCGCCGTTTAGTTTCCACGTCGGTTAAGAGAGAGACCAGTAAATAGCTTCCAAAGCGAGTTGGAGCGGGACCGATGAGAGAGAGTGCGAGCATAGGAGGATTGTCCAAGACAGAGTCGATCCGCCGCTTCGCTTTCACGCCGGCTAGAGAGAGACCCGTAAATGGCTTCCAACGTAAGTGGGAGCAGAACGGCGATTAGGCGGAGCAAAGCCAGATATAGAGAAGGGAAAGAGTGAACATATGAGAGGTGCACGAAATAGAGAGGGTCCGCCGATAGTTTTCGGTCCGGTAAGAGCGAGACCCGCAAATAGCTTCCAAGGCGAGTGGAAGCAAGACGAAAATGGGCGGAGCGAAGCCAGATAGCTGTGTATGCGTGCACATAGATAGGGTGAAACAGCGCCAAAATCCGTCGGTGGCTGGAAGCGCAACCCTCCGTGGAAGCGAAAAATCGTGCAAACGACCTGTGCTTCCATGTAATCTTTCTTCTTTGGCCACAGGTAGTTCCAAAGAAGAAAGATCTACATGGAAGCACAGGTCTTATGGGCGCCGTTTGAACGATTTTTCGCTTCCACGGAGGGTTGCGCTTCCAGCCACCGACGGATTTTGGCGCTGTTTCACCTATCTATGTGCACGCATACACAGCTATCTGGCTTCACTCCGCCCATTTTCGTCTTGCTTCTACTCGCCTTGGAAGCTATTTACGGGTCTCGCTCTTACCGGACCGAAATCTATCGGCGGACCCTCTCTTTTTCGTGCACCTCTCATATGTTTACTCTTTCCCTTCTCTATATCTGGCTTTGCTCCACCTAATCGCCGTTCTGCTCCCACTTACGTTGGAAGCTATTTACGGGTCTCTCTCTAGCCGGCGTGGAAGCGAAGCGGCGGACCGAGTCTGTCTCGTGTGATCCTCCTCTGCTCGCCCTCTCTCATCGGTCCTGATCCAACTCGCGTTGGAACGTTGGAAGCTCATTGCTGGAGTGGAAGCTATCGGCGGACTCACACGATTTTCTGCCCTTTTATTTTGTTTTTCTATATAACCTTTATAATGATTTTTCAAATCGTGCTCGTTGGGTCCTACACATGCATCTTCCAAAGATTACAAGTAGTCAGCTGATAGTTTCCACCGCTCTGGGGCGAGCAAGAAGAGCGACAGACGGTCAGCCGAGTGTAGCCGACAGGAGCCGATACAATTCTTCGTGCGGGAATGAGGTTGTTGGGCGGTCCAACAAGAGCATCGCCGCATGAGTGCGAGAAAGCAATCGTTATACCGCAATATCGCGAGCGCAAGAGAGATGACGGGGGAGGCGGGGCCTAGAGGTCTTTCTGTGTGTTGGTCTCACCGATGTACCGGCGCGCTGACTACAGGCGAAACGCGACACTACATTTTCGTGCCAAAATCTAACATGGGACCTGTTCTTTCATGTAAATCTTTCTTCTTTGGTAGTTCGGTCTCCTGTCCTCTAGTCTCCTTGATGTGAATTAACGTCATCGTTAGAACCTTTTCAGAAATAACCACATGTGTCGCCGTAAACGCACAGCAAGATGAACGTCAATAAGACAAAAAAACTTTTGGCCGCTCGAAAAAGGGTATTGTATTGTTCGCTCCTGCTTTTATTGAATCTTTGAATACCGAAATTATTATGTAAAATGATAATCTATTGTCAACAATATTATGACGGTCTTCTTTTTTTCCGGATTCTTTCATTTTCATGCTTGTGTTCGGTTTCATACGATGCTTCTTCTTCAATGTGTCCAAGCAGCTGTGTTTGTTCCAGCCTGGTAAAAACAATTATAAAATCGGCAAAAGTTTTCAAAAATTCTTCAACAAGTAGCCAACAAGTGTTTCGTAAAATTAACTATTATCACATACAATTCAACTTTTTTTATTCCCCTTTCATTTTTATAATTATTATATTTTTATTCATTGATTGTTGCTTGGCTTTCCCTTGCATTTATTCGTAGACTTTAAATCCAATCATAATTTTATAAAACAGCGTTACATGAAATCTATGAGGCGTTTACTGTATTGTATGTAATTTTGATGTTTCAACACTGCATGTTGTATATGCAGTTCTTACTTTGTACCAGTAATGGGTGAATTTTTGTTGAAGAGTACCGAAGTAGGAAGTACATTTGTGCTTTGTACTTGGCAAATACCCGAGTACGGAGAACAATTGTACTTTGTACTTGGCAAACGTGGGCAAACGGCGTACAAATATACTTTGGACTTGACAAATGTGGGAGTATGGAGTACATTTGTACTCGTTTGCCGAGTCCAAAGTACAAATGTATTTTGTACTCTCACGTTTGCTAAGTACAAATTACATTTGTACTCCGTACTCATACGTTTGCCAAGTCCAAAATACAAATGTTCTTTGTGTTCCCACGTGCACTAAGTCCATAATACAAATGTACTTTGTACTCCCACCCTTGCCGATTACAGAATAAAAATAAACTTTTTACTCTCACATTTGCTGAGTCTGAAGTATGTCTCTATTTAGTATTCATTTGGTAGTTCAAGTGTACTTGGGGGTTGACAAACACTAGTTTTCATACACTCAGACATTTCCCATAAATTTAATATAAAGTAAACAAGGATTAACAACAACTGAACCTATTTGTAAATTGAAATGGAATAAAATACAAGTTAATTCTTTTTGTCATTAATTTTTAATGTATGAGCAGCCATTTTCTTCTGTCTCTCAGATTTATATTTAGAGGACGTTCAGAGTTTATAAAATATTTCTTCCTTTGCATTCATTTGTGTATTTTGATTTTATATAATCGATTGGTTTTGAAAAAATAAGGGAAATAAGGTTGGGCTAGGTTGCAGTTGGCGTTGACGGTCAGGGAAGTTAAATAAAACCTACATTGTCCAAGATGTTTATATTATGAAATGAATATATATTGAGACAATAAACAAAACAAGCTGCAAGTTGGAACTTGCAATTTGCTTCCTCGAAGTCGTAGGTAGTGAACGAAGATTTCTCTGTGATGAATCATTTTTTTTGTTCTGAATCTGATAGATTAAACGGAGATATTTATATGAGTGCTAATTTTTTATTTAATCTTTGGCTTCCTCATAGAGGAATCTTCGTTCACTACCTACGATTTCGAGGAAGCAAATTGCAAGTTCCAACTTGCAGCTTGTTTTTGGAAATTTGAAAACGATACAAAATCCGATTCACGGCTTGAATCATGACCAAAATTATAGTTAAAGTCGGGGTTATAGAGCTCGACATGTCTCCGAAATTTGGGAGCCGTAGCTGAAACTGTTCTTGAGTTATACACGTTTGAATCTTGGGAGGTCATCTTGAACGTACATAATAATTCAAAGTGTCCTAAAATTTGAACGCGTTGTTCGGTTTCTACCAAATTTAGTAACAAATGAAGCTGATTGTTGGTTCAAGCGTGTGCATGAATTTGAGCACGTTCAGTCGAATATTTTCCAACTTGCAGAGGTTCGAACTTCGAAATTTATAGTTGCTATAAAATTAGATCCGCTCAGCCGATCTTCGCCAAATTTGATATACATCATTGCTCAATGATGTTCTATACTCGTGTAAATTTAGAGCTCGATTGGTTAAAGTTAACGAAAGTTATAGAGACAAATTTGATTTTTTGAAAAATTCAAAATATCATAAAATCGAAAATTGTCGATGGATTCGGCCCAAATGCAATACCAACAAACATTATATACAAATCTCTCTGTCAAAAACTATTTAGACGAATATCTCAAAATTTGCGACAGTTATAGTGCGTACGTCCTTTTTTTGGAAATTTGAAAACGACACAAAATCCGAGCGACGCGTTGAATCATGACCAAAATTATAGTCGAAGAAGGGGTTATAGAGCTGCACATGCCTGCGAAATTTGGGGGCTGTAGCTGAAACCGTTCTCGAGTTATACACGTTTGAATTTTGGGAGTCCATTACTCATACACACACACACATTCACACATACACACATACATCCGGACATTTTCTAAAAATGTGGTTTCTGGACGTTTTAGAACATTCTGAACATGGTGACATGAATATCTCGAAAAAAAAAAATTTTTCACCGTCACAGCTTCCTCTATGAGGAAGCAAAAATATGTGAAACTGCCGTAGCGAGCATAAAAAATGAAATATAACAGAGCACACTTGTACCCCGTACTCCCACGTTTCTCAAGCCCAGAGTACATTTGTACTCCGTACTCCCACGTTTACCAAGTACGGAGTACATTTGTACCCGTACTCCCACGTTTACCAAGTACGGAGTACATTTGTACTCCGTACTCCCACGTTTACCAACATTTGTACGGAGTACAAATGTACTCCGTACTCCCACGGTACTTCGAGTACAAATGTACTTCATGACTGCCCAACACTGGTTTGTACATTGAATTTTTTATTGCAGCTAAAAGAATTCCAAAAAAACCGATCGAACATGTATCAAGATGAAATTTTCCAGCAGGAAGATCTATGTAAAACATTTCCAGCCAAGGTATTTAGATTCCTTACCCGTCAGAATTGCTGCTGAAAGTTCGGTATGTATCAACAGTTCTTTTTTCTTTCCCCTAGAGTTTACACATGGCAGCGGAAGCCCCTTCTCCCAAAGACATGACAGGCAATGTGACTGAGCAAAGAAGTGAGATTGATGGAATCCCAAAGGAATTTCCTGTAACTGAGAATCTCATTACTTCCACAGATACAAACGCTGACTCTCCTACTTCTAATTTCGAAGGAACGAACGAACATTTCGAAGTAACTAGCTACTCCAATAAAACTATAGGGATCAATGTACCGGTAAAACCGTCGGACATTCAGCACCAAACACCAGAAAGAGAAAGTATCGGTGACACGCAGATCCGAGAGAATGACCAAGAAATCAGAAGTCATTCTGAAACCGTGGAACAGTTTTGTACGTCTTCTCCGAAATCGCCTCAACCGGAACAATTTGGCCGATTTTCCGACAATTATTCGGTTAATGCAACAGTACACGACGCTCCCTCGTTGCAAAAAGCGCACTTGTTACAAATGGCATCGGCGGTCACCGATGCGTTGCACGGAAACCCCGTCCTAGGAGACACGACTTCGTCGGAGACGAATTGCGAATATCGCAACCAATTTCTTTCTTCGTGTCTCGATGAACAGAAGCAGGCTGTGAATCGATTGCACGTTCAAGTGAGCCAATACAGTAGCAGAATCGCTGAGTTGGAAACTATACTAGCTATGAAGGACGCCGACTTTGAAGCGAAACTCCTGCAAGAGGTGAATCCGCTAAACGAGCAGCTTCAAGCACACGCACAGACGGCGGGGATTCTCGTTGGTGAAAAAGCGGAACTAACCGCGGTGATCCAGCAATGTCAGACGATCGCTCAGCGGAAATCCGAGGAAGTCGAAGAACTCAGCGGACGACTGAAAAATTCGCAGGTCCGAATAGTAGAACTAGGAAAAGAGCTGGCACACGTAAAAAACACGGTTGACGATACGAGAAAAATGTATCAAGAGTTGCATCTCGATTATGCCAATCTCGACAAGAGGTACGGCGAATTGCAAAAAACGAAAGAGGATGACGCACTTGAAGTTTCGGAATTGCGGCAGCAAATTATCCTTAAAAATATTGAGACTGTGAGTCTTCAGCGTGAACTGGAGGAAAAACATACATTGCTTTTGTTGAACGATCTTAAGATACAGCAATTGTCAAGCTCGCCGCAAGAAACGCAAACTTTGGAGAATCAGCACCAAACTGTAACTGTATTGGAACAACAGTTGTCGCAATTTCGCGAAACGCTAAAGACTATGAACCGCGACAAGGAAGAAGCGGCGAAGCAATACGAAAATTACGTGCGGCAGCTGGATGCTCGTTATGAAAACATCGTAAAAGATCACGAAGCGTCAAAAAAAACGATTGAAGCGTTTGAAGATCGTGAGCGCAGTTACATAGGGAGACTGTCCGATCACGAACAGAGTCTGCAGAGGGAACGGGCAAAAGTCGAAAAATTGTTGCCTCTGCAGTCGCACGAGAACCGGATTGATCATTTGACGAAAAGTCTCGACGCGCTTACCCTCGAACATTCGAATCTACAAACGATTCTGGACAAAAGAGATGCAAAGATCGATGTGCTCGAACGATATCTCGAAGAAATGCAGGAATCGAATGAGGATACCATTGACAATTCAAAACTCGTGCACGCTCTTCAAAGCGAACAGTTGGGCGCTTCGCGAGCAGTTGCACAAAATCAGCAGCTGAAGGTCCAGTTAGGTGAAATGCACGATGCTTTCGTCACACTTAGCAATTCAAAATTGGACCTCACGGAGCAGCTTCAGGGTGAGAGAGCGATTGGGAGGAAGCTAAATACTCATCTTAACGCGCTTGAAACGGAAATCAATGAAATCAAGGAACAGTTAAATAAAAAGGACCTAACTATACAGAATATGGAGACTGAAAAACTGCAGACAGCGCAGATGGCCGATCAGATGCAACATTATCAAGCTCAGTGTCATCAGGATAACAATTTGCAACAGGAGCTGCAGAATGCACTGAGTTGCATTGAGATTCTTCGTAGGGAAAATCATCAGTTGAGCATGGAGCTGAATACGTTAAGACTGAAACAATCCGAAAACAAAAATCTATCGAACAGCAACTATTGTTTGAATGAGGAAGCGGATCGCAAGCGAGTCGTAAAGGCGGTGTATTCGTCGATAGAAGCTGCCAAGGATGGCACTGCTGTATTATCGGATCCGTTAAAGAAGTTGGAAGTGAGATTCACGGAGACGATGGAACGCGTTGCCGAACTAACAGACGAGAAGCAGAGACTCGAGCATCTCGTGCTGCAACTGCAAGGCGAAACGGAAACTATAGGAGAGTACATCACATTGTATCAAAAGCAACGGGCGATATTGCAGAAAAGGGCGGTGGAACGGGAGGAAACGTTTAGCCAGCTCATCGAACAACGCAATCATCAGCAGGAACAACTTCACAAGCTTAAGGTTCTCGTAGCTGATCTGATACTAAAGAAATCCGTTAGCACGGCATCGCAGGATCCTAATTTGTCGCCGTTTATCGAATTCGAAAAGCTTTCCGTTTATCTGGAACAGGGTATGATCGACAACACTGTCATTGATGTCGAAGACAAGACAACGTCAAAGATTCTGGATCTTCTCACGGAGATCAAAGGCTGCAATAACACGTGTATGCTAGAACCTAATTTTCACCCTTGTGCCTGGTGCTCCGGAAAACTTATAACGGTGTAAGGGTTGCTTGTCGGTTGTATTTGAGTCAAAAAGATCCAGAAGAAATTTACATCATTATGTTTGGCTAACAACAATGAAATAATTTTTTCATTTCAAACTAGTCGGCCAAATCAACTGGTTATATCTTATAGTACCCTTTGTCCACAATCCGAATCTGACATCAAAAGATCATTCATTGATATTTTTTCTCCCTTAAGAACATTTGTCGAACGTGTAAATAAGTGAATAAATTCAATATAACTTCTAATCGAATGAGTACGACCATGAATTTTTATAGGGATGCTTTTTTTTTATATATTCCATGACACCCCCTATTATTAATGGTAAAAATATTTTTGCCAAAAAGTTTTTATGATGTTCAGTCATTACACATATTGAAACGAAGAAAATATGTTCATGTTCAACTCGCACTTGGTGTACAGAAAATCTTAATTCATGATCCAAGTTATTCTGCAATATTTGCAACAATGCTGGAAAAATCACCTAGCTCTTTTCTCCTGCCTTAAGGTAGTATCGTACATACTGTAATATAAGATATTAGGCCGATAAATCTAGCAGTTCTTAGTGAAAAAAATAAAACATGCAATTTTTTGACGTAGTTAGGTTCTAATGATGGAGCAGAATATGAATGCACAGTTTTAGACCAAAATTTCATATGGCTTGTGCCCGGATCTTTGGATTTTGTGTTTTGTCAATTTCCGGGCGTAATTTGCATTTCTCGATAAAAATTGTGATGACCAAATTTGTAGAAAATTAAATTCCCTCCCTATTTAATGGAACAATTTTGTGTAAAATGATTTTTTATTACTAATAATAAGCAAAATGTGTGAAAAATCAGGACATCAGCCCAGTTTTTTCAACTTATGGACCATTATTATTAGAAATAAGTGACACATCTGAATAGCAAAGTTGTAGAGGACTAAATTCCCTGCAAGTTCTGTAGGAACAAGTTTTTCGTACCACGAATGGATAACGGCCGGAAACACGCTCAACACAGCGGTGGTGTGAAAATAAGTTGAGGCGTTTCCGCCATACCTTTGTGTTGAGCGTGTCTCCAGCCGTAATCTATCCGTCGTACAAAAAACTTGTTGCCACAAAAGTTGTAGGAAATTTTGTTGTCTACAACTTTGCGGTTCAAATGTGTCACATATTTCTAATAATAACGGTCCAAGAGTTGAAAAAACTGGGCCGATCTCCTAATTTTCAACTCATTTTGCTTATTATTAGCAATAAATAATCATATTACAACAAAATTGTTCCCACAAAAAAGGTAGGGAATTTGGTTCTCTTTAAATGTGGTTATTATTATTTTTAGCAAGAAACGCAAATTACGACCGCAACTCGACAAAACAAAAAATCCAAAATTCCAAGCACAAGCCATATGAAATTTTGGTCTAAAACTGTTCATTCATATTTTCCTCCATCATTAGATTCTAACTGCGTCAAAAAATTGCATGTTTAATTTTTTTCACTTAAAAGACCTTTTCTGAGCTAGATTTATCGGGCTATATACCAAGGAGACTATAGGACAGGAGACCGAACTACGGTTACGGAATATGGGACGAATCCTGAGATCTAATGTTAGTTCCGAGAGTGGCCAAAGCAAGCGCAGTGTTGGTAGGAGAGCAGCAGAGCCCCTTGCTACGCCTAGAGTGGGGATAGCAAGTGGTATAGGGGAACAGGGCCCCCTATGTCAGCTGATTTTACATTCGTTGAAGGGTGAACGATCAAACTGGTAAGTCGACTATTATAATATTTAATATGATTACGACGTCGTTCCATTGTTCAGAGAATAATGGGATGACATAGACTGGAAAGAAAAAAATGTTTAGTTTTAAAAAACGCCCGACTGCAAAAAAAAACTCAAACGCGAAAAAAAAAACTTAAAAAAATATATATTATAAAAAGTAATCTCAATTAATTTTTTTCTGGAAGGCCATAAAAAGAAGCAAATTTTCGTTTTTTACGAATGCAAATCCTGTCGAATCCTGCTAAAGATACATCCATTTGAATGGAAAAATGTTGAAAAATGGTAGTCAACGGGAAAAACGTCAGAGATTCATTAAAACATTTCGACGCGGTTAATATTTTTCAATGAAGTTACGTGATTTTTTAAAATTATCAACATCATTTTTTTTGTTTACTGGTTCACCTGGATCGCCCCATAAATTTCTATACCGTATCAAATTTTGTATCAAACATTTAAAACGACGGATTGGCGGTACCGACGTGTAAGATGAAGGTTTATGAATAATGGGCATGATTGGGTAAACGAAAGGAAAGTGACAGGAAATATAAAGATAATCCAACTGAAGACTTTGCGAAACCAGATCCAGCCCTCCTTCCAGCTCGCTTGTCTTAGGTCTTCGGCCAGACTTTCAATCGAGTATCTGGATGTGGCTTTGTTTGCCTCGACGACCCCTAAAACTGTTTCCTCAGTGACTTCCATTGCCTCATCGGTCAGTTCGGTTGATTCCAAAGCTGCTTCATTTGGCATGTCAGTGACTTTGGTTTCCTCGTTGGCTTCTCTAGATGTATCTGCAAAAGACTGAAACCCATACCCGACCCGTTTCATATTTACCATGTTTTTAAGTGGTCCGACGTCTTCCATTTCAACATCGAAATCAGGTGAGCCCGCTTTGCTTACCTCGACGCACTGAAACATACCTGTTTTGTGTAATGAACTTGCACTGGTTTTAAATAAAATAACAAGGCATTTATTCATTTAAGGATACAGTAAGAAATTAAGTAATGAAAATGACGCTTGAAAACGAGCGTCGTGGTGATTCCTCGGTTGCGTTGCGAATGGTTGCTGTAGCCGGAAAGTACAACAAGTGCGCATCGCGCGGCGGTTCTAGCAACCGTGTGAGTCGGCGCGCATGCGCCTCGTTGACGCGGTCGATTTCAAAGCTCCTGACCGGAGAGTAGTCGCGTACTCGACATACCGCCCACCAAATTAGCGCGGGTAATTTCCTTGTCGTGATTCGAAGATACTGGCAATTTGCAAAGTTTGGCTATCGCTCGTTTTAGGTTTCAGCTGGAGGTTCGTACAGTTGCAACACGAACCAGCCCATCACTACCCGGATGCAATTCAATGACTCGACCGAGCTTCCATTTGAGTGGTGGAAGGTTGTCATCTTTCACGATTACTAAATCGTCGATTTTCGTGTTGTCTTGCAGCGTTTGCCACTTTGTGCGACCTTGAAG
Source organism: Sussaba pulchella (assembly GCA_963971145.1). Lineage (NCBI taxonomy): Eukaryota > Metazoa > Arthropoda > Insecta > Hymenoptera > Ichneumonidae > Sussaba > Sussaba pulchella. The sequence continues at coordinate 65,538 of CAXAQZ010000045.1, forward strand.
CGTGCTGATATACTCCGCCGCCCACCGTTTCCAAAAGTTTTGGAGCGCTAGTTGAATGGATTGCCAATGATTTAGTCGGTTTGTTGGAAGTTCGGTTAAGTCTACCTCGGGAAGGCTTGTCAAAGATTCTCCGACTAAGAAGTGCGCTGGAGTGAGTGGCTGGAGATCCATAGGATCGGACGACATCGAAGAGAGGGGCCTTGAATTCAAGCAAGCTTCTATCTGCGTTAGAACAGTAGACAGCTCCTCGAACGTAAAAAGATTGTTGCCCATGACGCGCTTGAGGTGATATTTGCACGATTTTACCCCCGCTTCCCACAAGCCTCCCATGTGAGGAGAGCTGGGGGGGAGAAATTTCCACTCGATATTTTCATTTGCGAAGAGTTCGCCGATACTTTCGTCTACTTGCGAGCGAACGAATTGGTAGAGCTCTTTCAATTCACGCTTTGCGTCGACAAAATTAGTCCCATTGTCGCTGCAGATTGTACGCGGTCTCCCGCGTCGACTAATGAAGGGACGGAGAGCAGCCATAAATGCCGCAGTCGTCAACTCGCTAGTTGCCTCGAGATGAATGGCCTTCGTTGAGTAACAAACAAATAAAGCGATGTAAGACTTATTAGTCTTCCGTCCGCGACCCTTGTTGACCAATGTTGTAACTGGGCCGGCGAAGTCGACGCCGGTAATCGTGAATGGGCGACTAGGACGCACCCTGTCGCTCGGTAGCGCTCCCATGATTTGGGACGATTCGCGTGGTTTGTTTCGAGCGCACCAGACGCAAGCGTGGCACACTTGTCGGGCTAAATCTCGACCCCTTAGAGGCCAATATTTTTCCTTGATTGAAGACAAAAGAAATAGCTGACCGGCATGAAGCAAACGTCGATGTTCTCGCTCGAACAATAATCTTGAAAACCGGTTTCCAGCGGGTAACACGATTGGATGTTTACGCTCGAATGGCAACGATGCGTGTTGCAAACGACCGCCCACCCTGAGGATCCCATGTTCGTCGAGGAATGGATTCAATCGGGTGAGCTTGCTGGCCCGGTTTAAGCTATGGTCGTTTTTTAAAGCCGAAATTTCGACGTCGAATTGAGCTGCTTGAACTTCTTTGATGATGAGCCGACGGGCATCTTGAAGCTCCGCTAACGATAGTCGCCGAAGAGCTCGATCCGTAGCTCGCTTCTTGAGGTTCGAGATGAATCTCAGGCAATACGCCAATACTCGCGCGATTTTCGTAAGTGAAGAGAACCTATCGATTACCCCTCGAATTATCTGATCCTCTTTGTTGACAAGATTGCATGTTGGAGATGGTTTACGTACTTCTGTCTCGATTTTCTCGATTATTTCGGGTGGGAGCTCTTACGCAGCGCCGAGCTCCGATACGGGACGTTTTTCTTTCAGCCATGAAGGACCCGACCACCATAGTTTGGAGTCCTTGAGATTACGTGGGCTCGTCCCACGAGATATCAAGTCCGCTGGGTTTTCCTCACCTCTGACGTGATTCCAGTGAATTGCTGGAAGTGTTTGGATGATTTCGCAAACTCGATTGGCCACGAATTTTTTCCAACGCGATATATCTCCGCGAATCCAGCAAAGTGCCACCGTGGAGTCTGACCAGGCTTGCAATCCGTCGATTCGCACTCGCAGACCTATCTGAACGCTCGCGATCAGTCGTGCCAACAGGACTGCGCTACATAACTCCAATCTCGGTATCGACGTAGACTTGATCGGTGCCACTCGGGACTTCGAACATAACAACCGTGCGTCGAGAACTCCGTTCTCGTCTTCGGCCTGAATGTACAGGCAAGCGCCGTACGCTCCTTCCGAAGCGTCGCAAAAACCTTGAAGAAACAATCGACGCACCTTGTCGAAAGAGATGACTCGTCTTGGAATGAATAGCGTTTTTGTCGCATTCAAATCTTGCCGAAACAATTCCCATTTCTCGACGAAAGGTTTTGGGAGAGTTTCGTCCCAGTTGCAGTTGATGCGCCACGTCTCTTGCATTAGCAGCTTGGCTGAAGTCAAGATCGGGCCGATCAATCCGAGAGGATCGAAGAATTTACTAATCGCCGATAGTATTTGACGTTTAGTAGTTGCTGCTTCCGCTTGTTGCACGGAAAACTGAAAATTGTCGTCGTCTGGACTCCACTCGAGACCGAGCGTCTTTATAGTGTCGTTTGAATCGATGCTGCGTGTCGAAACGCTCTCTCGTAGCTCTGGAGGTACGTGAGACAAGCTTTCGGGGAGATTCGAGCACCATTTATGAGCCTCAAATTCCCCGGTTTGCAGCAACGCCGTGAGTTGCTGTTGTACTGCGACGATGCCTTGTACGTCATCTGCTCCTGTCATGATATCGTCTACGTACATTTCATCGAGTACGACTCGTGCGGCGATCGGATATTTATTTTTTGCCTGTTCCGCGAGTATACGAACGCATTTTATTGCTAGATAAGCCGAACTCGCTTGCCCGTATGTGACCGTGTTTAATCTAAATTCTCGTATGAGCTCGTTTGGAGACTCTCTCCACAAGATACGCTGAAAATCGCGATCATCGGGATGTATGTTTATCTGACGATACATTTTTCGCAAATCTCCAGTCAGCGCGATATTATGAAATCGAAAACGTATAACGATCTCGATCAGACTACTCTGCAAAGTAGGCCCTACGTGGAGAACGTCGTTCAGAGCTACTCCGGAGTCGGTTTTACTTGACGCGTCAAATACTGTACGAAGCTTCGTGCTGCTGCTAGCTTCCTTAATCACACCGTGATGCGGCAAATACACTATTGGGCATTCGGTATCTCGCACACTGTCGTCTGCTATTGACATATGACCGAGCTTCTGATATTCGCGCATGAAATCTATGTATCGTTCTTGCAACGTTTGATTTTTCCCGAAACGACGCTCGAGTTGAATCAATCGCCTATTTGCAATCTCTCGCGATCGACCTAATTGACTACAATTTTCGCGAAACGGCAGTCGCACCACGAAACGTCCTTCATTGTCGCGAACCGTCGTCCGTTCGAAGAACGCTTCGCATTGTTGTTCGTCTGCTGAAAAAACTCGATTTGACTCGGCTTGCACATTTTCGATTTCCCAGAATTTCTCGAGATTTTTATTTAACGTTTCACAGTGCTCTAGTGAGCAATTCAAAGTCGCGATCGTGTTACGGGTGCAAGCTAAGCTCGTCGTATGATCGAACGCGATTGATCCCGCAATTACCCACCCGAGCTTCGTGTTTTGCAAGACCGGAAGTTTTTCTCCGAGCTCGATTTTCTCGGCTTCCAATAATTCAAAAAAGAATTCCGCGCCTACCAACATATCTATCCTGCTTGATTTGTGAAACTCGATATCCGCTAGCTTGACATTTGACGGAATTTGTAACGCATTTTGATCTATTTCCACTGACGGCAAATTTTTTGTAATCGTCGGTACGACAAAACAACGAACATTTACGCAGTAACTCGAATGCCTCGACTGTAGTACGATATTGCAACTTTGAGAGATTCTGCTCTCCATTTCGTTCAACCCCGTGATTGTTTCCGATGTTTTATCCCTTTTAACGCCTAACTTATTGCACGCTGCATGCGTAACAAAATTAGCTTCGCTCGCGCTATCTAAAAGGATACGTATTGCAACGCTGGATCCGTTGGCACGCGTTGCGTTGACTACTGCTGTAGCCATGATGACGTGTTGCCTCTTGAGTTCGTTTGAAGCGTGATGAACTGAGACGTTACTCGATTTGTTGCTAGAATTAGCATCGGTGGGCTTGTTCGGAAGATGTAGCAAAGTGTTATGCCGCTGTGAGCACTCTTTGCAAGATCCCATCCGGCAGGTTTTGACGAAGTGGTCATTTCGAAGACAATTGATGCACAATTTCATTCGTTGAACCTCCTTCAACCTCACGTCGACTGGCATTGTAAGGAATTTCTCGCAATGGTACAAGAAATGTTCTCCTCGGCATAGATAACATTTACCGGACTCCGCAGAAGTGGCGAGCGTTGCACGCTTCTCGTTTTTTATTGTTTTTTCTTTGACGTGCGACTTCGCCGGTTGCTTCTCGTGCTCATTCTTGCTCGTGACGTCCTTCTGTTTAGATCTCGCCTCGATGCGTTCGAGAATTTGGCATCTCGATTGCAGAAAGTCAGTCAGCGTGTCCAACGTTGCGTTTGCTGCATCTTAGTGTTGCTCCCATGCTCGAAGTGTCGCGTTATCGAGCTTAGCTTCAATCATATGGATGATTAACTCGTGCCAAGAATCGGTCGGCAAACCCATTGATTTCAGGATTCTTAGATGTTTCAATGAAATCGATCAACTCTCGGATGGCATTTGAAGATTCCTTTTCTACCCGTGGCATCGTTAAAAGGCATTCAATGTGCTTTTTTTTAATGGCTCTCGGATCCTCGTAACGTTTCGTCAAGAGCTCCCAAGCGACTGTGTAATTCTCGTTTGTCAACTCGATTGACTCGATAATTTTTGCCGCGGTTCCTGAAAGTGACGTAATCAGGTACTGGAATTTTTGAACAGAAGAAATAGCATTGTTTCCGTGTATTAACGATTGAAAGGTTTCCGAAAAACTTCTCCATTCTTCCGTACGACCATCGAACATCGGGAGTTTAACCACTGGTAGCTTCACGTTTGTCTCGTTGCGTGCAGCGCCACCGTCACCCGTGAATCGGCGTAGCATTTCGGTCTGTTGCGCGATGAGTTCCGTAATGGCGTCGCTGCTCGCTGTCGCTGCTTGCGAACCCGCGCCGCCGCCATTGTCGCTGAACCGTCGCATGAGCTCGGCTTGCTGCTGTAGCACGCGCACCAACACCTCGTCGCTCGATGATGGACGTGTTGCGGCCATTGGTGCTGTCACTTGCGCTAACATTTCTTTCAATAGGGTTTTCAGATTTATGTACCTGTTTTCGAAGTCCTCGTCCTCCTCCTCCGTTTGCCTCGGCGGCTGAAACCTCATCGACTTGAATGGCGGCTATTTGCCGTTGCGCGTCGTCGAAATCACTGCGTGTGTCCTCCAACCTCGCTAAATATACCTCGATTTTTTCTTTTGATATTTGCTGCCTCGCATCTCGATCGGCTTCGACTTTCTTCTCGAGCTTT
>CAXAQZ010000045.1:70840-88340 GCA_963971145.1 Sussaba pulchella
GAAGCAGCATTCATTCAACGTTCACTCGTCGAAGCAGCATTCATTCAATGTTCACTCGCTTAAGACATATTCAAAACTTGTAATGACTGGAAAGGACTAGCAGAATGCGCTGACATCTGGTCAAGGCTACGTCGAGCCGCGCTCAAAAAACTGTACAATGAACAGAAATTCGGTCTAGGCTACATAGAGCCGCGCTTGAAATCTCCATAATGCACTGAGATTTGGTCAAGGCTCTATTAAGCCACCCTCAAGACTCTACGATGGGGTGACAATTTGTCATGGCTACACGGAGCCGCGCTGAACAATCACATGATGCGCTGACATTTCGCTGAGACTGTACTCAACTGCGCCCAAGGACAACCAGCATGTGCCGCAGCTAGTCAATACTTTTAAAGTCTTGTCACATCAAATTTCCAAACAGTGGTCACGTTTTACGATATTGAATCGATAAACAATAGTACATTATGACACTAGTAGAGAAAATTGTTTTGTGACGTGGACGTCTTGTTCGAGCTAAGTGATTCCAATCATTGGCGGACGTGGAGAAAATTATATCGAATTATCTTTAAAAAGTATGAAATAAAATAAATTAAAAAAATTTTAAAAAACTCCCGGCTGGAGTAAAAATCGAACACAAAAAACGTAATCTGATAGAAAGCATGAATAAAATTCATGAATCGAAAAAGTTTACAACAAATTAATAATTTTAAAATAGACAAAACAAATAAGTAAATTTAAAAGAATGAAATAAATAAATTCAAAAAGGATGAAATAATTCAAGAAGTCATCTTAGTTTATTCATAGTTCGAATTATGATCGTTCGTTTGTATGAGTTCAATTTTTTGAATCGTGGTAATTTCCTCACTGCCCTCAATTCAGTCGGGAGACGTCATTCATTAAACATAAGTCGGGGGACGTTTTCTTTCGTATCGTGGAACATCTAAATCCAGATCGTCTTCATGTTCAATTAATGGCGTCTTCTTTGCATTGATAAACATCTACATCCTATATCATCTTTATGTTTAATGAATGACGTCTCTCGACTGAATTGAGGGCAGTGAGGCAATTACCACGATTCAAAAAATTGAACTCATACAAACGAACGATCATAATTCAAACTATGAATAAACTAAGATGACTTCTTGAATTATTTCATCCTTTTTGAATTTATTTATTTATTTCATTCTTTTAAATTTACTTATTTGTTTTGTCCATTTTAAATTTATTAATTTGTTGTATACTTTTTCGATTCATGAATTTTATTTATGCTTTCTATCAGATTACTTTTTTTGTGTTCGATTTTTACTCCAGCCGGGAGTTTTTTTAAATTTTCTAAATTTATTACGTCGAATTGTACCAATCGCATTTTTGACGCTGCAGCGACAGCGAGGACAGCTCGGATTGAGCCAAAGTTTACTACGGGGCTCAAAGTCTCGTCGTCGTCGATCCCAGGTCCCTGCGAGAAACCTTTCACCACCAGCCTCACTTCGTATCTCGCTTGACGAGAGCCAACAGCCTGTTCGTACCGAAATACCCAACGATTCAGCAGTATTTTTGCATGAGGAGGAGCCTGCACCAGGTTCCAGGTGCCGTTTTCATGGAGGGATGCTGTTTCGTCATCCATTGCCTTCCTCCAGGCCGCGTGTTCCAAACTTTTGATCGCTTCATCGTACGTTTTTGGTTCTGCATCCTCCGCAACGGAGAGATCCTCGATGTTCATCTCAAAATCACCCATGCGAATCGGTCGTCGCAATGCATCACGATTACGTTATTGTCGAGTATTTTCTTGAGGCGGTTAGACCAAATTCTCGCGTTCGGCTGCTTCGAATTGATGGTCCTCTTGTGCTGGCACTTCTTCAGGCGGTGCTTCAATGAACTCCTCTTCGTCGTCGTCTTCTTCAGAATCCTCTTCCCTTGCGTCGTGTAAATCTTCCTCGTCGCTCGCACAATCCGGTGTGCGAATGGTTGCGTATTCTTCGTCCTTTTGGTTGTCGTCCTTGCGAGTCCCTTCGGATAAGAATTTTACATCGCGATGAACATCTACCATTCCCACCGAGGGAAACCAAACGCGATATCCTTTCGTATTATCGTTGTATCCAACGAAAAAACCTTTTTTCGCTTTTGCGCTCCATTTTTTGCACTTCTGCTTCGGGATATGCGTCCACACTTGAGTGCCAAAGATTTTGTAGTCGATCCGTTCAACTGGTTCCCCGAACCATAGCTCATGAGGCGTTTTCCCCTTCATGCTGCTCGTACCTGTCCGATTTACCACATAAGTAGCTGTGTGAACGGCTTCAGCGCACAGCTCGAGTTCCAACGTTTTTGCATGAAGCATACTTCGAGCCACTTCAGCGATTGTTCGGTTCTCCCGTTCAATGGCTCCATTTTGCTTTCGAGTGTAAGCGATGCTGGTCTCGTGTTTTATCCCGTATTTCTTCATGATGTTTTGCATCCCATCGTTTGCAAATTCCGTACCATTATCCCCTCGAAGCGTTTTAATTTTTCTGCCGAATTGCGTGTCGAGACTTTGTAGCAGACCTTCGAGCGTGGTTGTCATTTCTGATTTCTGTTTCAAGAAGAACACGAATTTGCAGTCCGAAAAATCGTCTTTGAACAGCAAGAAATACCTTGACTTTCCCATTGACACATTTTCCATGGGTCCGCAGAGGTCAGCGTGCAGCAGGTCACATGGTTCTTTTGATTGTGATTGACTGGCTCGGAAGGGTTTTCTGCTCATTTTTCCTTGAGCGCAGCCGTCACAGCTCCAATCCTTTTTTGCTTTCGCCTCGATGTTACATTTTTTCAATACGTTGCGGACGTGAGGGAAGTTTTGGTGCACCAAACGCTCATGCCAGGTTTCTAACGACCCGCTCTCAGCGACTTGGGCTTGGTTTTGCACCGGATGGTGCTTCGACTCTTCGCTGCAGACTCTGAACCGCATTCTGTACAAGTCCACGTAGCGGTCTCCCACTGCAACTGTGATGGTTTTCTTTTTTAATCTCCATTTCTTGTGATCGGATTAAATTTTTCAGGCCTTTGTCAAGTGCTGCGGGCATAGACATGAGATTATATTTCAGCAAAGGCACGTGAAGTACAGAAGACAAATGATGCTGCTTCCATTCGATGCCGTTGAACGATAAGATGTTGATGTCACCTACGCCTTCTGCCAGGATGACATCGCCATTGCCAACCCTTACCTTGACTGGACAAGAAATTTGGTATAATTGATAAACCAACTGCGTGTCGGAGACATGTCCTTGCTTGCGCCGGAATCCAGAAACCACCCCGAAGACAGCTCTGTTGAACACAGACCGCGTGCCGTGACGTTGGCAGCGAAGAACGCGCTTCCGCTGGCTCATTCATTCGTATTCGACTCGTGTTGGTTCAGATTCTTCTTCTTCCTGCGACATTCTCTGTGCCAATGACCGGCTTTGCCACAATTATGTCAGTTGCTTGGTTTCTTGCTCTTGACGCCACGTTGCTGACTCGCTTCCATCGGAAACGCTTTGTTACCTTGGTTTTCGGTAGCGCTCATCCTCAGCTCTTGCATTGTGAGTCGTGCCGTTAGGTTCGGCAAGGTCCGCTCATCCTGACTCGTCGATTCCCATGCTGTTGCAAAATGCTGATAGGACGACGGTAAGGTCATTAATATTTTTGCCATAATAGAGCTATCTGATACCGGCTCCCCGAGCATCTTCAGTCTGCATGTGAGATCATTAATTCTTGCAATGTGCATCGAGATGTCATCAGCTGCATCCTTTTTGAGAGAATACCAAGTTTGTTGCAACAAGTGTTTCGACGTTTCACTTTTATTCTCAAAAATTGCGTGCAGCTGATCCCACATTTGTTTCGCAGACTCACAATTAATAATGTAGAGCATGCATTGTCGACTCACCGTTTGAACTATTATTTTCTGAGCCAAGCTGTTCGATTTTGTCCATTTTTCTATCTTTTTTTCGAGCGCTGCCGTGGCTTCCGCGCTCATGTGCTCTCCAGCCATTGGTTTCGAAAACGCTCCGTTCACGACTTCCAGCGCACCACCCACGGAAATAAGCACACGCACGTCGAATTTCCATAATCCCCAGTTCTCAATCCCACACAACTTTTCGACTCTTGTAGGCTCTCCGTCCGGCATGGTTGTTTGACACTGTTGCACGCGGCTGGTTAACCTCACGGACACGCGCGATTTTTCGAACGCACAATTTTGATGGAGAATTAATTTTACTCACGGTAATATTACTCGAAACCAGGAAGGAAGAGGAAAGAAGACCAATCAGCATTCCAGCTGCTTGCCAAAACCTGCGTCGAAATTTGCGGCTCTTTACGAGTACCACATTCTGCCACTCGCAGTGCAAGTGTTCCACGCCGGGTCATTTGGTGGCATGGTGGGGGTTCGTTTACCACTCATGCCCCTCATTTTGCGAAAGGTGTCTAATTGAAAGAATGACGTGTTTTATATGTGGGTGCAAAACCCGTTACAAGTCGGAAAAACGAAAAAATAAAGACTTAGGAGTTAAAAATCCAAGTTTGTTCAAACCTTATACGGTAAGTTTCTATTTTACAATGTAGAGTTTCGTAACTTATTAGAAAAAATCTTCCATAAACAGAAATTAATTTACGAGGTTAGAGGTAGTCAAAGGCGTGAGAAAATAGACACTTTAAATACTATTTTTTCATTTTTTACATATTACATATCAAATAAATATATTTAACAAGTTATACTGTGTAAGTTATGTGTGTGTGGTATTACATCTTAAATATAAAACATTATATCTACAACAGTTGGAATTTTTTTTGTCAATTCCTATTTTCTTACGCTTCTGACTACCCCTAACCTCTTAAGTAAACCTTGGTGGATCCAACTATGTATATAAAAAATATAGCGACAATTTTCGGTATGAAAGTGAAAATTTTAAATTCAATTTATAGATGAATAATCCGGCCTATTCTTATACTTAATTCATACCGTCAATTTATTCTGTAATGTTTTAGATATTTAATATCATATTACATTGAACTCAACGCACACATCTTTTCTTTCAATTCGTGTAAATGGAATACTAAACGGAACGAATACATAACATCTATTCTATCTTACAAACAATTTAACTTTTACGACTAAATTCTATCGGTAACCATTGTTTATCTCGATAACCCCGTCAGCGTCAATAGTTTTTATTAAATTCATCAGTAACCACCTATTATTGCGAATCGTTATGATTACTGATTATTCAACCAATATTCGACAGGGGATATTCATTGAAAAAAATACCAAAATATATTTTTTAACTTGCTAGTAACACGTAATGACGCACGTATACATGTATGTTTTAACAAGTGTGCCCAAACAAGTGTGGCTCGCCACCGTAAATTTGGTAATTGGAGTTATTGCTGTTCTTACGTTAAACGTTGATCTGTAAAGCATAATAGATTTTATGTATTCTATGTAATGGGAGCATTTATGCACGAATTGAGTCTACTATTATCACTTTCATACCAAAAATTCGTGGTATATTTTCCGTGTAGTTGGATTCGCCACGTACAAGTTATACAACAACGATATTAAAATAAATTCTTTTCTTGTATTATTCAGAAGGACATGCTAAAAGACTGGCAAAATGCTCTTGCACGACCTGGTAAATTATTTACGGAAAAAGATCGTGTCTGTTCGAGACATTTTACTCCAGATCAAATTTGTTGACTTGACTTGACTTGTTGACTTGATTTGTTGACAAACAAAATGTTGACTATGTATAAAATGTACAAACAAAATAAATACTTTTTATGAACGATGATGATTGTTTATGATTTTATTATGTTCAATTTTAGTTTCTCAAATATAGAGATAAATATACACATTATTTGCTGCCTTATGATTATTATGATATAAAAATTTGTTTTATATATTTACAAATAATTTTCATTATGGAGTCTGACGTTATGACTCACCAATTTTATTACTTTTTTTTTGTGTAAATGAAATTCACAAGTTAGAATAAATGATTGATATACAAATACAAAAGTAGTTCGTAAAGATGTAGCGGAATACATATTACAATTCAAGCATATCAACGGTTTTCAATAGTTCACTACATTCATTGGTACTATGTATGTGAATAAATTTGGAGAAAGGCATTTTATTATCATCCAAATAAACGACCACCCGTTCGTCGGAGAGTACAGCAACTCTTTTCCTCACTCTGTAATCTAGTTCAACTTTTTGAAAACCAAAGAATGATTCGTTTCCTTTTAAAAACGACCATTGTTCTGATGGCAGACAAATGGAGTCCAAACGTTTCTGTAAATATTTGAAGGAATCTTGGTGGCTTTTATCCTTAGTGGCAATTGACATGACGCTTTTCCGTTGATAATCTGAAATTAGAACAAAATTATTTGTATTCAAAATTCGTTATAACCTCAAAAATATCAGTGTTACAGAAGAATGTTGGGTAAATTACTTGTTATGACCGATTCTTACTTACCTTAGTAATAATCTTAATTGTAGTATCCGAGAGGATATGCAAATGCACGTATTTCTTCTCGACTTAACTTCGCACACTGAGTATTATGAACGTTCAGGGAAGATTAATAACGTTGAAAATCTTTCGAGCAAATCAAAAGTGTGATACTTTTTGGAGCAAATATAACTGTGATGGCTGCCCCAGTTGTCGTATCCCCACCATGCCGAGAAATGACCCGGCGTGGAACACTTGCACTGCGAGTGGCAGAATGTGGTACTCGTAAAGAGCCGCAAATTTCATCGCAAGTTTTGTAGCATGGCGATCGGTCTCCTTCCCTCTTCCTTCCTGCTCGAAACGTTTTTCGGAGCCCATAATCTGTTGTTCGATAATGATATCAAGCAGGATTGCAAAGTCGAGTAAAGAAAAATCAGTAGATAAAGTTCAGGAAGACTAGAGGACAGGACACCGAACTCAGTGCTGCCAGATCGAGGGGAAGCGAAGATTTTGAGAGGCCCCCACCACACGGTTTTGTTGAATGGCGCGTGAGGAGAACTACGGGCAGTCTCACTGTGGGCCATAGTTAACACCACGAGGCGCAGTTACCGTGCCCCGGGGTACCCTAGGCCTACAACTGGTGACCCCGCACGCGAATGTTTCGTACATTTCTCGTTTTATTAACGTTCGCGAAACATTTCTTTCGTTTTACCTCGTGCAAAAACATTTTTTTTTGTATTTCGCTCGTTAACAGTGCGCGTCTCGACGAAATCAATTACGTCAGCCTAAATAAAGGTGCATCATTCATTGTGGCACCGGGTAGGCAGAGGCACGCGTCATATTTTTTTTTCTCTCAACCACATCTGAAACGAGTCGGTTTATTAGTGAAGACTGTCGAGAACTTTTAATCGACAATTTCACCAGCGTGTGCTCGCTCGCGAGTGCCCTAAAAGTCACGCCTAATCGTCTCAGCATTTACCGCAAGGCGTGTTCTGCTGTTTTTGGTGGCATATATAAACGATTTCATCGTTTTCATCGAAATATTTTTCGACGCGGTGCGATTCGGCCGCCTCTTGGGTTCCCGCTTTTCTCGAGCCAAAATGGCGGCGAAATAGCCACCTCGTGGTTGACGGGACCGTCGTCGCAACGTCCGGCGCCATTGTTCCTGTTGCGTGAAGCCACCGTCACCGGCGCCTTGTTGCTGTTTGCGTGAAGCCACCGTCACCGGCGCCTTGTTGCTGTGGGCGTGAAGCTTCCGTTTCCGGCGCCTTTTTTCCCGCCTTCAAGCGTTCATCATGGCGTCGCCCGAGGAACGCGCGGCAACCGCCGAAGCCGCTCTCGCAGCCGCGCAAGCGGATTTAGCTCGCGTTCGGGCGCAACACGTCGACTCGTATCGTGTACCAAAAATACCTGTGTTTTATCGCAGTGATCCGGAATTGTGGTTTGACCAACTCGAAGCGTCTTTTCAGGCCGCGCGTATTACCGCCGATAGCACAAAGGCCGATTCAATGTTTGCCGCGCTCGAGTACGAAGTGGCCGCGTGTATAAAAGATTTGCGAAAATTAAGCCCGCGCCCGGCGGATCTGTTCGTTCAAATGAAGAACAGAATCATTGCAACCTTTGCCTTATCCAACGAAAGCAGTCTTCGACAGCTATTGACAGGTCAAGTAGTTAATGACGGAAAACCCAGCCTCCTGCTGAGCCGTCTACGTAATTTAAATGCAGGCCGTTGCGACGATTCCGTTCTCAGATCAATATTTTTGGAACAACTGCCTCCTTCTCAACGCGCAATTTTGGCAGTTTCTGATACTGCCGACTTGAGTAAATTAGCCACTCTGGCCGACGCGATAGCGGAGAATTCTGAACCGATCTCTCGCGTTTCAGCCGTCTCAAGCGGGTCCGCGACGGCTCAGCCGTCGGAGCAGCTTTTAGAGCGCGTATTAAACGAGCTCGAATCTCTGTCGTTGCGCATCGATAAAATTGACAAGCCGTCTCAGCGTCAGTCGCGTTCTACGTCGCGGCAAAATAATCGAGCGAGATCGCAAAGTCGCGACGCGTCAGGCTTATGTATTGCGCATCGTAAATATCCGAACAATACCACACATTGTCGTTCGTGGTGTATGAAATACGAGGAATGGAGACTGCAACAACAACAAAAAAACTAGTCACACTGCCTCATGTGGAGATCGTTGAGGGGTGTCCAGTCTCGTCAAATCGTCTCCATATTCGCGACCGCGCGTCGGGTATATTGTTTTTAATCGATACAGGTGCGGACATCTCGTTGTTACCCGCGGACCCAAAAGTACATACGCGGCCAACCGAGCTCAGGCTGTTCGCGGCGAACGATACGCGCATCGACACGTTTGGCGAATCGTTTCGCACGTTGAACCTGGGTTTACGTCGCGTCATTTCGTGGAATTTTTGCATCGCTGCGGTCCCGTACGCAATAATTGGCGCGGATTTATTAACAAAGAACAGACTTTTAGTCGATTTATTTGGGAAACGTCTTATTGACTCGCTAACAAATTTGTCGGTCTGCGGCATTTTTAAACGCGTCATATGGAATTCTATTAGCCTGATCAACCCTGCGTCTCGGGGGGCAGAGCTGTTGTCGGAATTCCCCGAAATTACCGGATTATCGCAATCACTTCCGTCTCCACAAATCGATGTTTTCCACCATATCCTCACTTCCGGTCCGCCGGTCAAGGAGCGCGCGCGTCGTTTAACAGCCGATAAGTTAGCAATCGCTCAACGAGAATTTCAACGCCTAGTAGAGTCGGGGGTGTGCCAGCCATCATCGAGTCCATGGGCTAGCCCTATTCATCTCGTGTTGAAAAAGAACGGGGAATGGCGTGTATGCGGCGATTATCGCCGTCTGAACGCGGTAACGGTACCCGATAACTATCCGACCCCGCATCTTCACGATTTCTCGATTAACTTACACGATAAAAAGTATTTTTCATCCCTCGATCTTTTTAAAGCATATCATCAGATACCGATGGCTCCGAGCGACGTCGCGAAAACCGCGGTGACTACACCATTCGGACTATTCGAGTTCAAATTTATGACATTCGGGCTTCGGAACGCGAGTCAATCTTTTCAAAGATATATTAATCAAGCGCTCGGGGATCTAGACTTCGTTTTTGTCTATATCGACGACATACTTGTCGCGTCGTCTTCCCTCGAGGAACATACCGAGCATTTACGTACCGTTTTCGGTCGCTTACGCGAATTCCATCTACGTCTAAATGTAGACAAATGCAAATTTTTCGCGGCCGAATTGGAATTTCTCGGTTATCTGGTTAATAGCAAGGGCATCCGGCCCACGCACGAAAAAGTCGACGCTATCGCGAACTTCCCCAAGCCTCGGACAATAGCCGAGCTCAGGAGATTTTTAGGCATGGTAAATTTTTATCGTCGTCATCTTCCTCGCGCCGCATCATCTCACGCGCCGCTTAACGAATATTTACACGAATCAAAGAAAAACGATAAACGCGAAATCGTATGGTCTGAAGAAGCCGAGAACGCGTTCGTTCAAAGTAAAAATGAGCTTGTCGACGCAGCCCTGTTAGCCCACCCGCGCGCAGACGCGGAACTACGCATGGTTTGCGATGCTTCCGATTTCGCTCTCGGCGCGGTCCTCGAACAGTCGTCCTCAAACTCGTGGGAACCTCTGGCCTTTTTCTCGAAGAAATTTTCTCCGGCTCAGATTAACTATAGTACATACGATCGCGAATTAACCGCCATTTACGAGGCAATCAAGCATTTCCGTCATTTTGTGGAGGGCCGGGATTTTAAGGTTATTACCGATCATAAACCGCTCATTTACGCACTCATGCAACGTTCGGACAAAGCGTGTCCGCGGCAATCGCGCCAATGATCATTTATCGCGCAATTCACGACTCGCATCGAGTTCGTTTCGGGTGTGAACAACGTCGTCGCGGACTCTCTATCGCGTATCGAATCTATCCGATTACCGGTCGAATTCAGTCTTCTCGAGCTCGCCGAACACCAGGAAAAGGACGAGGAGCTAAAAAAAATTCGCGAGTCTCCCGATTTTCCGCTTTCTATGAAAAAAATTCAATGGGGGCCGGCACATACGTCGATTTATTGCGAGATGACGGGGGAAGCAATTCGCCCCTACGTCCCTGCAAGTCTTCGCGAAGCGGTATTTGATGTTTTCCATCGGCCGGCTCATTCCAGTGCGAGAGTGACGCATCAAACTATCAGGCAGCGCTATGTCTGGCCAAATATGAATCGCGACATCGCTAAATGGTGCAAAAATTGCTTAGATTGCCAACAATCAAAAGTCTCACGTCACGTTAAACTCATTCCCAGTCAATTTGTGGCTCCTGACGGCCGTTTCGACCACGTACATATAGACATTATCGGACCGCTACCTGTCTCGGACGGTTACTCATATTGCCTCACGATGATCGATCGATTCTCTCGCTGGGTTGAGGCTGCCCCGTTGAGGGACATCACTGCGCAGTCGGTCGCGAGAGCCTTTTACGATTCTTGGATTTCCCGTTTTGGGGCGCCGAGTATTCTTACCAGCGATCAAGGATCGCAATTTGAGTCTCGGTTATTCCAGGCGTTACTCGCATTAGTCGGTTGCAAACGCGTTCGTACTACCGCGTACCATCCCGCCGCGAATGGCTTGATCGAACGTTGGCATCGCGTCTTAAAGGCAGCTATCATGTGCCACGCTAATCCAGAATGGACGAAGGTATTATCGACTGTACTTTTGGGTCTGCGCACCCAGGTGAGAACCGACACAAACGCGTCTCCAGCCGAATTTTTGTACGGCACAACGTTACGAATCCCGGGAGAGTTCTTCCTTACGGATGATTTTACCCCGGATTCCAATGTCTTTCTCGAGGAATTCCGCGAAATAATGCGTCAAGTTCGTCCCGTTCCTGTATCGCATAATTATAAACAGCGCGCATTTTTCTTCAAAGATTTGAATACCTGTACGCACGCGTTTCTGCGCAATATGGCGACGAAAAAATCGTTGGAACGCCCATACACGGGGCCTTTCAAAATCGTAGAGCGTATCTCTGACCGCGTGTATGCGCTGGAAATCAACGGCGCATTAAAAAATGTATCGGTAGAATTACTCAAGCCGGCGTATTTTGTTCCGGACGATCTTTGCGGGGGTCCTCCCGAAAACGCCGCCAAGTCAAATAGCGAGTCTCTCGTTCGACCAAAGCAACTTAGGACGTACTCTCGAAAAAAAGTCTCGTTTGCTGCGGATACCAAAAATTAAATGTTTAAGACATAAACCGCTCGTGATCATTAGATATAAGTGAAATATA
Organism: Sussaba pulchella; assembly: GCA_963971145.1. Classification (NCBI taxonomy): domain Eukaryota; kingdom Metazoa; phylum Arthropoda; class Insecta; order Hymenoptera; family Ichneumonidae; genus Sussaba; species Sussaba pulchella. The sequence goes on from CAXAQZ010000045.1 coordinate 82,614, forward strand.
TGTTCCTCTGGTTGTGTATCATCACATATTATTTTTTCCTATGTACGTTAGATCGTCTCAAAGAGACATCGTAAAGTTACAGAGATTCAAGTAAGTTTGAACTTTGGTTTTCGTAAATATCATATAAAAGTGTTACGTTTTACCCATACATCGTCGTTATAAAAAGGGTACTCAAAAGCGAGAGTATTATATAAAAGAAGGAAAAAACATATTATTTATCGTCGTGGAAAGTATCAAAAATGTTAATTAGTTAAGCTACAAATTTTTATGTGTGCGCTGTTACTTAGGGGGGAGTCCTGTCGGGACGGTGGTATCGCTCTCTCTCTCTATCCTTCCCTCTCCCTACCATCCAGTAGTGGGGATAGCGTAGCCGTCCCGCCGTGCGCCGGCATCAGCCAGGCTAGAGCGTAGTCAGTCTTGCCCGTACCAGCGTTGTAGAATCCACGTAATAAATATCATTAAAACCAACCGCGCTCGTCTTTGTTCCCTTGCGAACTACGGGCAGTCTCACTGTGGGCCATAGTTAACACCACGAGGCGCAGTTACCGTGCCCCGGGGTACCCTAGGCCTACAGCGGATTTGGCCTGTGGAGGGGGCATCAGAATCCGGACGTGGACGGAAAAATCCGTCCAATCTGGCAGTACTGACCGAACTCCGGTAACAGAATCTGGGACAAAAATCCGTGAAATAGCAAGGTTCCGAGAGTGGCCGCTACGAGCGCTCGCATCCGAGAGGGTAGGCCGCAGATATATGTCATATGTATGGTTCGGTATATTTATACATATCGTTTTTGACCCTGTTCGCACAGCTGATGTTTCTGCCAGCTTCTGCAACACGGCCCCGCGGTAGAAATTTTGCAAGATGTCAAATAAGTGAGGTTATATGAATAATATGGAACGGTGTGTGATGTACAATTATGCATATTGAATTACATGTATATGCGGCACATAATATAATAAACGAACGCTTAGATTTTTCTTATTACTTTATTGTTCCCATTTTATTCGTCGATCCTCGTACTAGTAGTTTTCTTCGAATTTTTTCATCACCGACAACAAACGAATGAGTCGACTGGGAGAAGAAACTAAGTGATAGTAGGGTTTATTTTGTGTACATGTTATGGAAGTAGATCTTAAATATTCTGAAGTAGATTTTAGTATTTGGTGTGATTAATTAGAAGAAAAATCATACTGAATCTATCAATGATTGCGGTAATTATCAAATCAATTAATAGATGACTCAATAATTGTTAATTGTTCATTCAACTAACAATAAATTAAGCACTATTAAGTCAAATTCAATGCAGATGGATACAGGAGAGATGGCATATTCGGAAGAAACACTGTCTCTAGGTCCAAAAAATTGGTTAGAGCTGACTCGATAAATCCCCACTGAGCGATGGTTGCAGAATACTAGTTCGACGACCGCATGTAACGGTTAGAAATCACAGCAACTTTCTTACATCTATCGATTTGCATGCGTCTTCGAACGATGCCCACATGATTAACATCAGTATAAATAAATAGAATTATATACAAAAGAAAAAAATTAAATTTTCTCTTGAACCAAGGATGAAACATTCTGAAAAAGTGTAATATTTACATATAAGAGTAAACTGAATCTCCACGGATCGGTCAGCAGAGCTTACGCTTGGAGGAAGCGAAGTACAGAACTCCAGCCAAATGGAAAGAAGAATTGTACAGTAAAACACGATGGAGGCCACGTTATGGTATGGGGCCGCATGGCCTCCGCTGGCGTGGGTGATTTGATATCACTGAAGGGTTTATGCACAATAAAATGTATTTAGACGTTTGAAACACAATTTGTAAAAAAGTGCCAAAAATATCGAAATACGAGACAATTTGCGGCTTTACCAAGACAACGATCCCAGACACGAGCTTGGAATTGTGCAAACTTGATTGATTTGAAATTGTCCTCACATAGTCCAACCACCTGCACGATCACCAGACCTCAATGGGAGAGAAAATGTATGGTCTAAACTCGAACGTGAACTCGAAAAACATCACATAAGGAACAAAGCAGATCTTGAATAAGCGTTTAAGAAGAATGAAACCAAATAACTCGGGAATACACGGCAAAGCTCTTTAGATCAATGCCGACAGAACTGGAATCAGTGCTAAAACAAAAAGAATATCTGAGAAAATACTGAAAACATTTTGTTATGTTTCTAATATATATATATTAGAATTCAATACATTGCATCTTTTCACCTGTGTCCATGTACCAAAACAAATAAAACTCAATACTCGTTTACATGTAAAATATGTCATGTCATGCTGTCTTCTCATCGATAATCTTTTTAAATAAACCGAAATAAAATATCAAACTGTTTTTTTATTTGTAAATTATTTTATATCTATTTTTTTTGTTTTTCCAGCCAAAACGTTAACTGCATTAATTTGAGCTAGGAGCCACGGTATGCCAAAAGGTTCCGGCTTTTGTTGGTAGGCGATTTTTCGAATTTCCGCTCGACCACGTACAAGGTTTCGTACACTTTGTCGAAGAGTCCTGCCTCCGTGCCTAAAAACAACGACATAAATAGATTTTTCTATAGCCTTTATAATGTTATTGAAAGCTAGAGACCATCAATACTTAACATTGATTGGGAGAAGCCAGGACTTCGAGTTCTTCCTTGCTATTTCCCGGATTTTCGTCCCAGATTTCAGATGCCAAATCCAGGCAAGTTCGGTCTCCTGTCCTCTAGTCTCCCTGATAAAGCTGTTAAGGCGTGTGTGTTTATTCGTCGTGGTTTTACCAGAGATTAGAGGAGAGATCGCCAGCGCCGTGGAGTTCTGTTGGCCCCGAATTTTTCCGATTTGTAGCGGGATCCGCCGAGCCGAGGTTCCAATGGAGTCCAACAGAATATACCGGGTGTCACGCTCAAGTGTGAGCCTCAACGCGAGGCCAGAGCCCAGTGGAGCCCAGCGGCCAGCGTCGATCTACGGCCCGATGTACGCGGGGAGCGGGCGGAACGAGACGCATGGTTGTGTGGCGTATATGGCGTGTACGACGAGTGGGAACGCCCGAGTGTAGATGAGCCATTTCGATCTACTCAACAAAAATGAAACGAAACGCTTCAACGGCGGTCGGGCCGGGCATCACTGGCGCGGGTCTCTATGTGCATGTGTATGCGTGTCTGTGCGTACGTATGGGGATGTATGTGTAGGTGCGAATGGATGAATCGACCATCCAAAATTCAAACGCTTATAACTCGACAACGGTGTAAGCTACAGCCCCCAAGTTTTGCACACATTCTGTGCCTTATGCATATGGGGTATTCCTGGGAATTTCGGCAACTTCGGACAGTTGGGTCGAAATTTTTGCCCCCCAATTTTTTTCATTAATACGTGTTCAAAATAAAGAGACACCTATTTCGGCGTTTTTTATTTTGAGCCCCCACTTTTGAAATACAGTCAAATGAAGTTTTTGAAGTATTGACTACATTCGGTCATTCAAATCGATATATCTCAGCAACGGTTAGTGATAACTCAAAAAACCACAGGTGTTTTTTTTTCGTTTTTGAACGCTTTATACATTGAAAACATTGACGATTATGTTGCACAAATTCAACAATTATTTATAAACAATTCAAAATTAAAAATGAAATAAAACAAAAAATGTACCCTTAATTTTTGAAATGTATTTTTTTTTAATTCCTTGAACAAAAACAAAAATTTAGCCTTGTCGAACTTTTTGGGCCGACGCTTCGTTCGGGAGTTATAGATTTTTTTGTCACAAAAAACCCGTAAATGTTTACCCGGTTGTTAAAAATAAAAGCTATAACTTTCGAACAAAACGTCGGCCCAAGTCCGGCCGGGTCTCCAAATTTTACTTTTCGTCCAAGGAATTTGAAAAAAAATCAATTTCAATAATTAACGGTACTTTTTTCTTCATGCAATTTTTCACTAATAAAATACGTATATTTACCGGTTTTTTATGACAAAAAAAGCTATAACTTTCGAACGAAACGTCGGCCCAAGTCCGGCCGGGTCTCAAAATTTTTTTTTTCGTCCAAGGAATTTGAAAAAAAAATCAATTTCAATAATTAAGGGTACTTTCTTTTCATGCAAATTTTTACTCATAAAATACGTAAATTTACGGGTTTTTTGTGACAAAAAAATCTATAACTCCCGAACGAAGCGTCGGCCCAAAAAGTTCAACGTGGCTAAATTTTTGTTTTTGTTCAAGAAATTTAAAAAAAAATACATTTCAAAAATTAAGGGTATATTTTTTGTTTTATTTCATTTTTAATTTTGAATTGTTTATAAATAATTGTTGAATTTGTGCAACATAATCGTCAATGTTTTCAATGTATAAAGCGTTCAAAAACGAAAAAAAAACACCCGTGTTTTTTTGAGTTATCACTGACCGTTGCTGAGATATATCGATTTGAATGACCGAATGTAGTCAATACTTCAAAAACTTCATTTGACTGTATTTCAAAAGTGGGGGCTCAAAATAAAAAACGCCGAAATAGGTGTCTCTTTATTTTGAACACATATTGATGAAAAAAATTGGGGGGCAAACATTTCGACCCAACTGTCCGAAGTTGCCGAAATTCCCAGGAATACCCGATATGCAATTTTTGCAATAGTCGCGATTTTTTAGCTAAATCCATCGAGAAACCTGGGTTTTATGATATTTTTAATTTTTCGACAAATCAACTTTGTCTCTGTAACTACCGATAAATTCATCGAACCGAGCATCGATCGAAGTGAAATGAATTCGCCACATGTATAAAATATCAATAAGCCTCCAATAATTTAATAAGGGGGGGCGGATAAAAAAATGCTGTGCAATACTTTGTTTTGATATTAATAACCGATACCCACCATTCTGTTGGTGAAAAATATGGATTATCGATCGAAGAATAAATGAATAATAATGAATAAAAATTAGCTCTCGATAAAAAAATGTATTGTTTCAGAATAATAAAAAAATTTTCCCCTTAAGTATTTTTGTTTGCAATAATCAACATTTTCCGTCGGAAACATATGGATTATTCACAAGAACAAATTTTCATCCTCGAAAAATTAATTTAACAAAAATTGACCCTCTCATTGACTTTTAGCGAAAGCAACTATTTCAATCATTCGGATCACAACGAAAAAAAATTGCAGCAATTTAGAATGCTGGAATGCTGGCTCGGATACATTATTATTACAATTCTCCCATAATTACACACTTAAGTATTCAATTTTGCTAACTGTTTAGCCGAGTGCACTGATCTGTACGGAATACCACGAATTGTGTTAGTTGTATAAGTTTACAACAGATTATGCGTAAAGCGTACAAAATAATAATTACTATATATTAGGATGGCTTTTAATTGGGTGATGGGGGAATTTTTTTGGTACTGCCCTTTTAAAGTAATCGACATGAAAAGAAAAAAAATTGGTCGCAATCGGGAATTTGTCCGATACGTCTAACCCAGGGCGACAAGCAATCGAATTTAAGAAGAGATGCATGCATTTGTAATTTCGTTGGGGACATGTCATATTTCTCCAAAACTATGCATGATACGAAAATTCCCCATGATGATTTTGTAGGAAATTTGATGTTCTACAAAAAAGGTTTCCTGTAACATTTCTGTGAATCTAATATTTACGACGTAAAAATGGCTTCTAGTGGCTGGCTCAAAAAAGCCATTGTCGGACAAATTCGCGATTGCACGAATTTTTTTTCTACTTATGATGATTACTTTTC
>CAXAQZ010000046.1:0-97500 GCA_963971145.1 Sussaba pulchella
CAAAATATTTCGTCCCCTCAACGAACACAACGTCGATATTTGGCAGACTTTGATTTGTCCTCTCAAACAAATCGTATGGTGTGAGAATGTGTTCGTCTGGGTCCATCTGCAACGACCTTTTTCTTGCATTTCGCTTAATGGCCCCTCCCAAACCATCACACGGTCCTTTGCCATGCGCGGTCGCGAAAAAATGCCAATCAGCCTCAATATCGAAATCATTTTCATGATAACATAAATTTGTAAATGCGTTTTTATTTTTAAATTGCTGCGACGCTCCATCACTGAAGTAGTGAATTCTTTTTACCACATGAAATTTTTTATTTAAGTAAGCTACCAATTCGACTTGAAATAAATGAACCATAACGAAATCGTGTTTGAGACAGTTACGCCAATTAGCAATAACGTAGGTTCCGCTATTGTAAGGCCTGTGTCGAATTCTTCGAATTTTTCTATTGTTCAAGTTTTTAAAAACGAATAAAAACTATTTTGCAATTAAAGAAATATTTTCAAGAAATGTTGCAGGCCTATTTTTGATTTCATTGTATAAATAATCGTATAACTTTCTTTCACTGCAGGATATTGGGAGTAGTCAAGACATTGCATTTCTATCTAAAAGACAAAAATTCAAAATGATCGATAGCTCAAGAGGATTGAAGGAGAATTTATACATTTTGAAGGGAGAAAATAAAATTTGGCTTATCATTGAATTTTTGAACTTTCATCGATTCTAGCAGTTTTTACAGACATCCCAACGTGAATTTGACGTATTATATGTGAAATTTTCTCAGCTTTCTGAAAAAAATATTGAAAAAAAATTTCAGACATGCGCAATGGCCGAAAAATAGCTTTTTATTATTAAAGGTCAATTTTGAGAGTTTTGCGTTAGTCCAAACTGAGAATCAATATTTTTTTCAAAAAGTTGAGAAAATTTCACATAAAAATGCATTCTGAGTGTAATTTTCATTTTGCGATACAATACTATGAAATTAGATTGAAAAAAAAAAAAACGGAAATGTCAGGAAATGCCCTTAATTACTACAGCCGAAATAATGAAGGAAAAAATCTGAAAAAATTCAGGCACATATAGGTCATCAAGGACTACATCCCAAAAAAATTTGAAAAGAATCTGAGGGGGGGTCACCCGGACCGATGCCTATAGTTTATGGAACCAATCATATATATAATATTGCATATATTATATATATATTGAAACGTTTCGAGATTTTCTGGGGGAGGCGCTCTCCGCCAGACTATTATTCTCGTACGTTTTTGTACTATTTTATACGTGGTTTATAAATTATTTTATAACCGCGTTTATCGTGACTCGACGTGTGGCGTTTAGGATGGGATAAAATTTGCCTCAGAGTTGCGTTTAATTCACGAGTCGAGAGACTTCGAACATAGGCTCATCATCATCGGCTCGATTCGACGCGAAGGATATTAGTGACGTCCTAATTAAAGGAAAGGATGGGTGGCTGAAAGCCCGATAGCAATAATCGGGGATCAGCGTAAGGGTACTAACTGTTTGATCGTTTCCCCACAACTGCAATAGTTGGCGGCGACGAGCAAACAGCAGGGCTAAATTTTTATTTAATATTTTCGGCTATTCGTATTTCACCCGATATACGCGGTCTTCGTAAATGTGTTAGCAAATCGCGTATTCACGGCAGGCGTTATCGGGTAATTGATTTACGAAAGATATTTAAATGAATCTACACTCCTGATATACAGTGTGATGCTTTAAGCTCAAAGAAAATCTGTATTCACGTTAAGCGTTATCAGGTAGTTAATTCACGGAAAAGATTTAAATGATTCTACTGGTCTGATATACAGCGTGATGCTTTACTAAGCTTCAAGAAAAAACTGTATTCACGTTAAGCGTTATCAGAGCCACAAGAGTTTAATTTTAGATCTCACGATCGTTAATAAATAATTAAAGATGCTGAGAATTAATCGTTCAGACCGAAATATGTTGCAAAGTACGTAATTGAAAAATGAAGTGAAGTCCTGGGTCCGGAATTGCTGCTTTTATATCGCGCGGGCCTTCTCGGTTGTCGCGGGAAGCGTTGCCGGGGAAGGGTTGAATTATATGGGAGTAGGGATAGGATCACGCCATGTCACGTGGCCTCTTACATAACCCTTTTTAGGTGGGGGCAAAATTTCATGGAGTAGGGATGGGATCACGCCATGTCACGTGGTCTCTTATATAATCCTTTTTTAGGTGGGGGCGAAATTTCATGGAGTAGGGATGGGATCACGCGATCGTTATATAATCGCCTGATTTTACGTGTCGGCTCGTGATTGGTTGTTGTGGTCAACCTCGTATCTCGATGTAATTTCCCCTGTCGTTAATGGTTTAATGATTTGTTTAAATAATGGAGCCATTCTTGTTTTTGTTTGTTGAATTTCCGGCATGCTTGTGTTTAGCCGGAGTGCTCGGTCTGCAGGAGTTCTGCGGCTAAAGTTTGTTCTTGTTTTGTGTTTGTTGTATTATTATTTATGTTTTATTCGGTCCCTTTGTGGTTGGTTGTTAATCTTGGTTTTTTTTGTTAACGAGGTGAGGCCTGGTTCTTGTGTTGGTGGTTGCGGTGAATTATAATAATTAATATGGAATGCCCTGAGGCACAATTAGGGTTTTTAGGTGATTTATATTTAGTTAACCTACGGGCTGCTCGCTCGGTAAGGCAGTCGAGTGGGCTGGTTTGGAGAAAGGGGCGGGGCGTAGGCTCGGATCCACGCCCTTTTGACCCGCCTGCGATCTCGCTCGATATCGATAGGGCTAGATTGGGGCATGGACGGATGCGTGCGTGTCGCTTGTGTTGCGATCCTGTTCTCCTGGTCGGTGGAGCGGCTCGGCACCGGTTGTCCCGTTACAATATATATATATATATATATAATATTTGTTTTCGTTGTTTTTCCTATATGAGTCAGGTCCTTTTCGAAGCAGCATTCATTCAGTGTTCACCTGCTTAAGACATATTCAAAACCTATAATGACTGGGAAGGACAAGCGGAATGCGCTGACATCTGGTCAAGGCTACGTCGAGCCGCGCTCGAAAACTGTACAATGCGCAGACATTTGGTCTAGGCTACATAGAGCCGCGCTTCAAATCTCCATAATGCACTGAGATTTGGTCAAGGCTGTATTAAGCCGCCCTCAAGACTCCACGATGGGCTGACAATTTGTCATGGCTACATGGAGCCGCGCTGAACAATCACATGATGCGCTGACATTTCGCTGAGACTGTACTCAACTGCGCCCAAGGACAACCAGCATGTGCCGCAGCTAGTCGATACTTTCAAAGTCTTGTCTCATCAAATTTCTATACAGTGGTCACGTTTTACGATATTGAATCGATAAACAATAGTACATTATGACACTAGTAGGAAAAATTGTTTTGTGACGTGGACGTCTTGTTTGAGCTAAATAATTTCAATCATTGGCGGACGTGGAGAAAATTATATCGAATTATCTTTAAAAAGTATGAAATAAAATGAATTTAAAAAATTTTAAAAAACTCCCAACTGGAGTAAAAATCGAACACAAAAAAAATTAGAACGAAAAAAAAGTAATCTGATAGAAAGCATGAAAAAAATTCATGAATCTAAAACAGGGATGTCCAACCACGATTCGCCGCGCGTCTCCTAACTTGCTTTTCTTCCCTCTCTCCGTCCACTTCTCCTCTCCGCGTTGCGTCGTTGCCGCTCGACTCCGCCTACATGCGCGCGGGCCAGCACAGGCGACTACGGTGAGCGCACGCTTATGGCGCGTAGGATTTGAACGCAAGTTCACAATTTATTTATTAGTTTTGCGGGGTGCTTGATTAACGTGAATTCCCTCGCCTTTCCCGATAATTTTATTTCTTAAACTACCACGCGTCGCAGTGTTCGGAGGTCAGCTCCGCTTGACGTGTGCGCAGATCCCCATTCTTCATTATATCACGATTCGCCGTACCGAACGGATCTCTCAGTCGCTGACAAAAGATTCAATTCATTGAATTGAAAATTAATTTCTGATGTTATTCCCATCCTTCAACGCTTAATGTTTGATGCTAATGCTTTCTTTCCAATAATTTGTTACAAATCATCAAAATGCCGAAAGTCAGTACACACGTTAATTCTTCCAAGTTCGACTCCGGATGGGAGCTAAAATATTTATTCATTTTAAATACCGAAAATTGTTCAGAATGCGCCATTTGTGGCCACGTGATGACCAACGTCAGAAAATTCAATATTTCTCGGCATTATGAAAAATATCCCAACGAAAAATATGAAAATCATTCGCAGGAGGAAAAATTGAAGTTAATTAAAAATTATCAGATTGAAATCAATAGACCTTCTACTTCTGGATATTCTTCTCTAACACCCCCCGAATGTTCCTCCGTGAATCCTGAAAATCCTCCTGCGAATGATTTTCATATTTTTCTTTGTGATATTTTTCATAATGCCGAGAAATATTGAATTTTCTGACGTTGGTCATCACGTGGCCACAAATGGCGCATTCTGAACAATTTTCGGTATTTAAAATGAATAAATATTTTAGCTCCCATCCGGAGTCGAACTTGGAAGAATTAACGTGTGTACTGACTTTCGGCATTTTGATGATTTGTAACAAATTATTGGAAAGAAAGCATTAGCATCAAACATTCAGCGTTGAAGGACAGGATATCATCAGAGCTTAATTTCCAGTTCAATGAATTGGATTTTTCGTAAGCGACTGAGAGACCCGTTCGGTACGGCGAATCGTGATATAATGAAGAATGGGGATCTGCGCCCGCGTCACGCTCGAACAGGCCTACGAGCCCGTTCGGCTGCGGTCGCCATGGAGCCGAGCGGAGCCGATCCCCTACCAGTGCGACGCGCCTACCGCGCGCTGGCCTTACGGTGGGTAAGAGAGGGGATTGACGAGTTGACAGATTCTTGCTCAGTGCTCAGCGGTTGGACTACGCTGATCTAAAAAGAATACAACAAATTAATGAATTTAGAATGGAAAAAACAAATTAGTGAAATTAAAAGAATGAAATAAATAAATAAATTCAAAAAGGATGAAATAATTCAAGAAGTCATCTTAGTTTATTCATAGTTTGAATTATGATCGTTTGTTTGTATGAGTTCAATTTTTTGAATCGTTGTAATTTTCTCACTGCCCTCAATTCAGTCGGGAGACGTTTTCTTTCGTATCGTCGAACATCTAAATCCAGATCGCCTTCATGTTCAATTATCTAATGGCGTCTTCTTTGCACTGTCAAACATCTATATCCTATATCATATTTATGGTTAATAAATGACGTCTCCCGACTGAATTGAGGGCAGTGAGAAAATTACCACGATTCAAAAAATTGAACTCATACAAACAAACGATCATAATTTATTTTATTACAGAGTGATGACCACGGCTTTCGACACTCCCTTTGGAATGTCGAATGCCGCAACTAAATATTCTTTCCGAAATTCTGGGGCACAACATATTGTTTCGCTTGATCAGAGCAATAATGGAAAGTCTTTCGAGGCCTTCCTCCTGTGCCCGTTGAAGTTGATGATTCGCAATGAGAACTCTCGGAACCGCATTCGAAAACACTATTTAGCCAGTTCTCGTATTTGACATAAAATTTTTGTCGGCTACGGTACGTCGACTTTAATTTCTCATTGAAGTGGGGCAAAAACCGTTTATTCAATTCCGATACTATTCTCAAAATGTTACTGTTGTCCAACAATGAAAAATTTTGGATTATGGAAGGTTCAAGTGATTTTTTATCTTCTGAATTAAAAAGAAAATCGCACAACACTCTATGCGGGATAGCTATTTTTTCGCACATTTTGAATAACGTGGTTCTGTACAAGTAGTAGGTAGCGGACTGAATTACGAGTTGCGCCTTGCTTCTAATGAATATTTGTGAGCAAAACATCTTCCTATCTACTCCTCCATCGCCATCCGCGAAAACTAAAAATGTATACAACAGCCAGGGACGCAAGTAGACGCAGCTGAAATGTTAACTACAAGTATATTCTTCCGAAAAATATCACACTTGGACTGGAGGAAAGCGGAGCTTTTTTTGTATCATCAAAGAACAAAAATAAAACAAGTGGCCGCCTTGAAAATCCGTCACTCGGGGATATGAAAGTTATGAACATATTCTGATACTTTTCAGAGATACAAGAATACGTATTTTTCGTTTTTTCAAAATTCCCATTTTTCTAAAAGTTATTAACATTTGAATTTTTATGTATTAATTTAGAAGGAAATTTTTTTCTCTCGATCTATTTGATAAAATTAAATAACATTTTCAGGAAATATTTCTAACAAACTTCTATTCAATGACATTTTTTTTGAAAACGTGATGCAAACATTTACCTAAAATACAAACAATTTCTTTAAGAAAATAGAAAATTCAACAACTTCTCCATCGATTTTCATATTTCTTCCTATAGACATTCATTCTGTGTTCAATTAAGAAGATTTTTCCGTTGGAAAAAGTTTAGAACTTACATTTTTGAAAAAGTTATGAGGATTTTTCTGTTGAGTCCCGCGTCAGGTGGCGAGGCATACAAATATATTATTTTCTTTATTTTTGTTGATTCTTGTTTTCACTAATGCGCTAATGACAGACTTTTCAAAATCGGGAAAAACTTTGCACGAAATAAGCATGAAAAATTATTAAAGACCCGGTACACAATGGCAAAAACATTGAAAAATACTCGACAGTTCCATTGCTACGTTCCAGTCGATATAAACAAAATTTTGTGCAAAGTTTTTTCGGATTTTAAAGAGTTTGTCATTAGCACATTAGTAAAAACAAGGATCAACAAAAAAACAAAAACGATATTTTTGTAAGCATTGATAAATAAAGATATGCATTTGTTTTCATTGAATTGTTGTTTGTAATGTTGTGTCCCCCGGATGACCCGTGTCTCCTCGAATCTTCAGATTACGGGTCAGGAGGGATAAGTCGGGATCTCTTGCCACAAATAAGTATTAACTCATAAAATACAGACACGCTTTGGATTTATTATGGTTTTTGGGTTTTTACACAGCAGATGTTATTCTCGATGACTCGGACTAACACTTTATTATCGCGGTGCGACGTATCACGTTTACCGCGCCGCGGGTTTCTATTAGATATTTCTATTCGCGCTTGTTACAAAGTATCGACGAGGAAATTCTATCGCGGCACGGGAGTCTGATGATCAGAGGACCGTTCGGCTTGATCTTTCGTTCAAGACTGACTTTTCGATGGCGAGCTTTCGGTTCTTCGAGGCTCGTTGTCGAAAAGCTGGTTCTACAATTTTGTGGTCTGACCGTTGCCAGCCAATCGAATGATTCTTTGTCAGCACGGTCTTTCGAAAAGGATTCAATTGTTGTAACGGAAATCCGTATTTCCGTTACTTCGCGTAAGCGGTTTCGTTTTATTTTGTTCCTTATAATTTCAATATTTAGCTGTCTGCAAAGGAAATTTCGTATCTCCTTTCATATCGCCTGATTCGGAATCAGCGATGTTCGATCGTGAGAAACAATTATATCGTGAGAAGCATATAATTGTTTCGTGAATTTATTTTATATAAATTTATAATGACAAAATGTACTTGAAAATTGCGGGGCACAACATCCCTCCCCCCTGAAAAGTAAAAATTTGGATATTGACAATGGACACAATTTTTACTCCGAATACATTTCTTATGTGCCCATGGAATTTTCGACTTGTTGGAGGGTGTCGGTTTATTTAGTTTCGCTGCGATGGTAAACATGTCAGTAGTACCTATCGCGAGGGTACTATGGAATTTAATACGGAATTCTTCGCGTAATTTTTTCTTAATTTCTCGGATTCGCTGTCCGAGATCGCGTAACTTTGTGGGGTTTCGAATCACTACTAGTAGTTTCGCTATTTCCCCGTCGTTCTTCTAAATGGGCGCTTCCTTGTCCGCGTCCAAGGGGGTGAGATTGCTGGGGGCAGATGATCCTCCTTGACCATCTCCGTGTATCTCCGACCCGTTGCGACGCTGAAGCCCCGGGCAGTTACCTTACATATTCCTATCAAAGCCATTATTCCTGTCCCTGTTAAATTTTTTTTTTTTTTTTTTTTTTTTTTTTGTTTCGTTATAACGTTTTCGCACGTTATCCCGGTCATTTCGATTTTCGGCGCCACGCGTAGCCATCTACCCGGTTGTAGCATGGTTATTTTAAGTGTTACTTCTAAATTCGCGGCCCGTTTCTTACATCCGATTTCGCTATCGGGACGTATTTTCGCGTATGGTTGTGTTTCGCACGGCGCTTAGTCGGTCAATGGTTGCACCGGCAACGCTGCGGAACACACGTGCAGGTTTTCTTCGAATTTGCGTTTCGGAAGGTCGTTGTTCGACATCTGTCTAAAATTTCGGTTAGCTGCTTTCGTCGGGTGACCTTATCCTAGCTGTCGGTGAGACTCTACGCCGTTTTCTTGATGAGAGTTCTAGGGGTTTTCTCGTTTGTCTCGATGTGTCTCGAGGTTTCGTTAAAAATGTCTATGGAAATGTCTAGTGGAGGAATATTTCCAGTAGATGGAGGAATATTTTTTTGTTTATTTATTTATTTATTTATTTTTTTATTTATTTTTTCTAATGCTCTACGGCGAGCTTCAGCCGGTTAGCGTGTGCTTTTAATGTTTTTCTTCCTTTTTGTATTTCGAACGTAACCGGAGTGGGCTGTCCTATTATTTGATAAGGACCTGTCCACTTTGGTGTTAATTTTGCCGACCTTCCGCGTCGGATTGTTTCGTCGTTTAGGAGTACGCGGTCTCCGATGCGGAGCTCTGTCGGCTTCGTTCCCTTGTCATAAGAGAGTTTTGTTTTTTCTTTACCGCTCTGTAATCGTTCCCTTGCAATGGTCCATGCAGCTCGCAATCTTTCGCGCAGTTCGCTCGCGTAGTCATCGTATGTGTAGGTGCTACGCGGCTCTTGTTTCACCGCGGTCGGTAGCTCGGCTTCACGGCCGAACACCAGTTCGTGCGGTGATAAGCCGGTCGCGGTGTGAGGGGTGGTGTTGTACGTAAACATCGCGTACGGGAGCCACTCATCCCAGTCACTCTGGTCTTCGTTGATGAAATGTCGAAGATACTCTGCGAGTGTGCGATGCGACCGCTCCAATGCCCCATTGCTTTCGGGATGGTATGCGGTCGTTTGTATTTTCTTTATGTGCAACAGCCTGCACACTTCTTTGAAAATGGTACTGAGGAAATTTTTGCCCTGGTCGGAAAGAACGGTTTCTGGGGTTCCGTATCGGCATATTATTTCCTCGGTAAAAACTTTAGCGATGGTATTAGCTTCCTGATTTGGTATAGCCATAGCTGCGCTATACTTGGTAAGTGCGTCCTGGAACGTCAGGACGTATTTATTTCCCCGAGATGTTTCGGGTAAGGGACCGACTATGTCAACCGCGGTTTTCTCTAAGGATCTTTCAGGAGTGTCCGTAATTATCATCGGTGCTCGCTCCTTCCTTCGGAGCTTATTTTTTTGACATTTTAAACAGCGGGAGATATAGTCCCCCACCTCCTCTCGGATTCCGGGCCATTCGTATTTGATGCGAATCCGGGATAGAGTCCTTTTTAGTCCTTGATGTCCACCTAAAGGAGCATCGTGATATTCTTTAATAATAATTTTCCGTTCGTCGGGGCTGGGACAGGTTACGCTATTGTGGACGCTGCGCTTGTCTTTAATACAGCTGTCCTCGTCGCTACTGTGTTCCGTCTCCGTATCACTGTCCTCCCCGCTCTCCGCTTCCTCAGTCACGGGTAGCCGTCCGCTGACCGCTGCCCGGCGGCTCGAGCCGCTGGATCTCGCGCTCGCTACACCGCTGGTTTCGCTGTCGCACGGCGCGAGGCTTGCTTTCTCTCTCTTCTCGCCCGTTCCCTTCGCACGGCTGTCCGCGCCGTCCCCACTCGCGCCGCTCTCGGTTGCTATGGGGTACGGTGGATCGGTTGAGCGTGAGGCCATGCCGGGGGAGTTGCTTCTCTCTCTCTCCCGCGCAGTGTGCCCCTTCCTCTCCTTCCCTTGGCTTCTTGTCACCGCGCATATTCTACTCAATGCGTCGGCGTTCGTGTTCTTCTTCCCCGCTTTATATTCTATATCAAACTCATGCTCGGATAATTTAATTTTCCAACGCATGAGTCGAGAGCCGGGATCCTTCACACCGAATAGCCAAGTTAAGGGTTGGTGGTCCGTTACCACCTTAAAACGTGTACCGTAAACGTAAGGCCGGAACTGTGCAATTGCCCACACGATCGCGAGCAGTTCTTTCTCGGTCGTTGTGTAATTGAGCTCGGCCTTGGACAGAGTACGGCTCGCGTAACATATCGGAAGGTCGTCCCCGACCTCCCCTTGCGATAATATCGCTCCGATGGCCCTGTCTGACGCATCGGTCGTTACTACAAATGGCTTGCCGAAATCCGGGTATTGGAGTATCGGTGCCGTAGTCATTGCAGTTTTTAGCTCCTCGAACGCTGCGTCTCGGACGGCAGTCCAATCGAATGCTTCGTCCTTCCGCACGAGTTCCGTTAGGGGCTTCGCAATGCTCGAAAAGTTTTTTATAAATTTCCGGTAGTAGCCGGCCAACCCAAGGAAGGATTGTACTCCCTTAACGGTGGTTGGTATTGGGAAATTTTTTACAGCCGCTATTTTTTCGGGGTCTGCTTGTACGCCCTTTTCTGAAATTATATGACCGAGGTAATGCGTTTCTTTTCGCATTAATTGACATTTCCTCGGTTGAAGGGCCAATTTCGCTTCTCGCAAGCGTTGAAAAACTTCTGCGAGGCGACTGTTGTGCTCCTGCAGGGTCTTACCGTGGATGACGATATCATCCAGGTAGACGTAGCATTTTATCCCGTCCAGTCCCGCTAGGACTGTATTCATCAGCCTTTGGAACGTCGGGGGAGCGTTTTTTAATCCGAAGGGCATTCGGTTGTATTCGAAATGCCCTTGCGGAGTCGAGAACGCGGTTTTTTCTTTATCTCTCTTTTCCATTGGAATTTGATGAAATCCCGATGCAAGATCGAGAGTAGAAAAATACTTTGCCCTTCCCAGCTGGTCCAATATTTCGCTAATATTAGGCAGTGGGTACGAGTCTCCGATGGTTGCTTCGTTTAGTTTACGAAAGTCTACCACGACTCGCATTCGTCGTTGCCCGTTGGCATCTGGTTTCTTTGCCACAACCAGCAGTGGCGCGTTCCATTGGCTTTTGCTCGGTTGTATAATGCCATCGGACAACATTTCTTCCGTTTGTCGTTCTACTTCTTTTTTATGAGCTTCGGGAAGGCGATACGGGTGTACTTTTGTCGGTAACGTACCTTCCTTCAGGAGGATGCAGTGTTCGACTTTGTCTGTACACGGAAGCACGTCTCCCGGAAGGTGGAATATGTCCTCGAATTTTTGTACTATTTCTTCGAGCGACGATAATTCCTCGGCATTGAGGTGTGCGAGATCGAGTTCGTCTCGCAGTCGGTCGAGCCTCTCGACCCCTCTGCCCGCGCGCACCGTACCTACGCTGAGCGACTCGGTCGCGCTATCACCTAGCGGCTCGAGTTGCACTACGGGTCGTAGTACTGTGTGTGCTCGGTCGCTGGTGTTTACTATGCTAACTGCACAGCTGTTCCCTCTCGGTGGCGTTACACAGGCACCGACGAGAATTTCTTTTTCGATTTCGTATTTCCCCACGAAACCGATGGTCTTGCTCTTCGTTTTCCCGTGGACGATCGTTTCGCTCCGCGGGGGCAAAGTAACCCTCTCGGTTCCGTCTATCAGTGGCATACTGTGTCCGTATAATTTCAGTACCTCGCCACCGAGGATATCGGCATGGTGCTTCTTTATGAAATCCATACCGAGAAGCCCGTTAACGCTCAACGGTACGTCGTCCTCGACGACGTAAAACCAGTGTCGTATTGTGACCTCTGGTACTTTTAGGGTGACCTCCGCTTTGCATACCGGGTGGATAGTCCTTCCCGATACGCCCTTCAGGGTCACTTTTGTTTTTTCGATCGTCGTTTGAGGCAACAGACAGTCTCGTCTGATGACGCAGCACTGAGCCCCGGTGTCGGCTTTCAGGGTGATTATACCGCTGGCCGAACTCGGAGACTCGATGTCGAAGTCGCTGCCCGACAACTCTGACGGGATTGAGACTTGCATGATTTGCATTTCCTCCTCTTCCGAGGCGTCTGATGTCGACTCTTGGTTGCTTATCGATACTAGATTGATCGATAGCGAACCCAACGTTAGCTTTGTCGACGCGTCGTCTTGCCCCGTCTTTTGTTGGTTGTTCTGGTAATTCTTCTTGTTGTTATTTTGCGACTGTTGACCGTTTCCGTTGTTTCTTTGGTTACCTTGCGGGTTGTTCTGTTGACCGTTTTGACGATTGTTCTGTTGACCTCCGTTTTTCTCGTCTGCCATTCGCTTTCGGCAATCTCTCCTCACATGGCCCTTTTTCTGACAGTAATGACACACTATGTCCACCTGGTGGAGTGTTTTGTCCTGATCCGCGACGGGAAGGCTGTTTCGTCCGGATTGCTTCGGACAATCTCTCGCGTAGTGGTCTCCATTTCCGCAATGATAACAGGTTTTGTTGCCATTGCCGTTGTTATTGTTACCGTTATTGTAGCTTCGGCGTTGGTTGCCGTTGTTGCTGTTGTTGTTATAACTACGGCGTTGGTTGGAGCCTTGCACTCCTCCGTTTCCTTTTGGTAACATCATCTCGCTGATTTCGATAGCTCCGACTACGGCTTCGTGTAGCGTCGTAAAGTTTCGAGCACGCACGATCGTTTGCACTTGGCCATGTAGTCCGTTCTCGAAATTGGCCTGTGCACTTCGTCGGGTGATGGTTTCGATCGTCCGCGCCTCACCAGGGGTTGATATTCCTTTACACAACTTTCCTATGAGGTCGACCGTCACCTGTTCTACCCTCGATGCGTACGTCGCGACACTTTCCCCCTGATTCTGCCGCAGGGAGTTGAATTCCAATTGCAGAGCTGCCTGTGACTTACGCTTTCCGTATAGCATCTTCAGCTCTGTCCTAAGTTCTTCTAGGGTTTTGATATTTTTATGTTTTAGGTCCTACGACGGCCTGCCGGTAATATGCCCCGATACGACGAATTCTATGAAAACTTCGTGGTCTTCGTACGGGACTCGATCGTGAGCGGTTTGGCAAGCGCGTAGAAATTGGTCTAATTCGTCAGGACCTTCTCCGGAAAATTTCGGGACCTGTTTCATTGCCATCCCGAGTTCCACGGTCCGTCGTTCGCCCGGGAATCCGGTTTGTCGGCGGTTCCACGGTCTCGACGTCCTTCCTTCCGATATTCTTTCTTCCAATCGTTCTAATCGGTACCTTAATTCGGCGTTTTGCTCTTCAAGGATCCTAATTAATTCGTAGGGTTCGGCGTCGGCGCCCTGAAGCATCTCAGCCAGGTCGCGTCGAGCTGATCTCGACGTGTCGCGGGGGCGTCGATGCGTGTCGACGTTTACAGCGTCGCGAGACATTCGACCCGAATCTCTACCGTCATCGTCGTTGACTCTTCGCGTTTTCGGTATTGCCCCGAGATTGGGCGCGACTGGCCGTACGGTGGTGTTTGCTGGCGGAAGACCCGAGGCCTCATCTCAGAGGCGCAAGATCTCTTCGTCGATCATGTCGTCCGTGACACGACGTCGCGCCCGACGGCGCAGATCTCGGTCAGGGTCACTCGTCTCCAGGAAATCCGTACCGCGCCTCTCGTTTACCCCCATCTGCCGGAAACTTTCCGACATTGCGGTTTGGCGAGCTTGGGGCAAGCGCCCCGCCGGCGACAGGGTGTTTAGCGCTTCGTGTGTGCGAAATGTGATATCGCCAAGCGCAGCATCCAGCCCGGCCGCTGCCCCTACCGCTTGCCCGGGCAAGGTCGAGTCAAAGGAATGCGCGAGTCGCGGGTCATTTCGCCTGTTGTTTTCCATATTTTATTTATTTAAATTTTCCTTTTATGGATTTATCAAACTTCTATTTTACGTTTCCCTAATCCTCTACCTCTCGCCTGATTCGATTACTCCGCGTTTTATTTGTTGAGAATTAATTCTGGCTGAATTTAATTTAATTTTGTTCGAAGCGTTAGTCAGGTGCCACGCTGCGTGGGCTTTTCTCTCTCGCGTATTATTACTACGATTGCCGCGTAAACAGATTATCTTTTCTGTCACGGTTAATACCAATCCGAAATATTGTATTACAAATCTTTCTTTTACTAAATCTTCGCGGACATCGGAATAAATTGTAAATTGGCTTTGATAGGTTTATATGATAAGATTAGGTACTGCCACTTACAGGTGGATGATCCCTGATGATCCATGAAACGGTCGGCCTTGATCCATTCCGCTGCGTTTCCTCGATGATCTCTGTTGATCCTTGAAACGGTCGGCTGTGGTTCCTTCCGCTGCGTTTCCTTGAGCCCCTTGGTGTTCGGTTCGTCCTTGTCCTTGACCCTCCGACGTATGCTTCTCAGGCGGCTCGCTATCTCGCTACGGCAGATACCACTGCGCGGTAGGAGAACCAGGCTGTACCGCGACGACTGCATGTGGCGTAGAGCGCTGGACTTTCGCACACGACTCTGCACCGATTGCACTATTGCGTCACAATGGTGTGGCCGCTGCACCCAGGTAAATTCTCGCGATGTGCACTTCCGGAATTTAACCCCGAGTATCGTGCAGGCACAGCTGATTCACTATCACTGCACTGCTCAACCAGGTAAAATGCCTCGACAGCTTCGGTGTCGGGATTTTGACACTGGTACACCACGCGCACCGCAAACACTGTTCTGATTCGGTGCCGTGTAACCGGATAAAAATTTAACGTTCACTTTTCGGAAAATTTCTTATCGCGGTTCTAATTTATCGCGGACTATGTCGATAGTTTATATCACGTTTCCGCCTTCCAGGCGAATTCCACGACGACTGCGTGTCGGGAACTTCGACGCTGGGGATACGTCGCGAGCGTAGACCAACTCGTCGAGCTCGGGTCCGCGTGGCTGTGTGAAGCCTTCCTGTATTGAATGCGTATGGAAGGGTTCAAAAACGCACTGATTTTAGAGTTATTATGGCAGATCCCACCGCTGCCACCAATGTTGTGTCCCCCGGATGACCCGTGTCTCCTCGAATCTTCAGATTACGGGTCAGGAGGGATAAGTCGGGATCTCTTGCCACAAATAAGTATTAACTCATAAAATACAGACACGCTTTGGATTTATTATGGTTTTTGGGTTTTTACACAGCAGATGTTATTCTCGATGACTCGGACTAACACTTTATTATCGCGGTGCGACGTATCACGTTTACCGCGCCGCGGGTTTCTATTAGATATTTCTATTCGCGCTTGTTACAAAGTATCGACGAGGAAATTCTATCGCGGCACGGGAGTCTGATGATCAGAGGACCGTTCGGCTTGATCTTTCGTTCAAGACTGACTTTTCGATGGCGAGCTTTCGGTTCTTCGAGGCTCGTTGTCGAAAAGCTGGTTCTACAATTTTGTGGTCTGACCGTTGCCAGCCAATCGAATGATTCTTTGTCAGCACGGTCTTTCGAAAAGGATTCAATTGTTGTAACGGAAATCCGTATTTCCGTTACTTCGCGTAAGCGGTTTCGTTTTATTTTGTTCCTTATAATTTCAATATTTAGCTGTCTGCAAAGGAAATATCGTATCTCCTTTCATATCGCCTGATTCGGAATCAGCGATGTTCGATCGTGAGAAACAATTATATCGTGAGAAGCATATAATTGTTTCGTGAATTTATTTTATATAAATTTATAATGACAAAATGTACTTGAAAATTGCGGGGCACAACAGTAATGCAAACCTTACTTATATACGCACGCCCAATGCGCGTCGCGCGCTGTGAATTCCTCGCCACCTGACGCGCGACTCAACAGAAAAATCCTCATAACTTTTGAAAAAATCTAAATTCCGAACTTTTTGCAACGGAAAAATCTTCTCAATTGAACACAGAATAAATGTCTATGAGAAAAAATATGAAAATCGATGGAGAAGTCGTTGAATTTTCAATTTGTTTAATAAAATTGTTTATATTGTAGATAAATTTTTGCATCACGTTTTCAAAAAAAATGTCATTGAATAGAACAGTTTGTTAGAAGTATTCCCTGGAAATACTATTCAATTTTATCGAATAGATCGAGAAAAAAAAATTTTCTTCGAAATTAATACATATATGTATGGGGAAAGCCCGCTCAATTCGAACGGGTCAAAACCCTCACCCCTTCAGAAATGGTTGGCAATTTTTTATTCAGTTTGGGGTAACCCAAAAACATCTCATGATTTTTTTGGAAATTTTCCCACCGCCCCCTCCCCCTTAGAAAAATTAAAAGAATGAAAAATAAGAGAAATCAGACTGAGCGATATTTTTAAAATCGATGAATTTTCTTTCATGTATTTTGTGCTCGAAAAAATCGAGTTTCTGTTGTTCCCGCCTATATTTGAGGGCAACACGGGTTCGAGGCTTTGTCGCCACCTGGTGGTGGCCTCCCCTTCTTTTAAAACAAAAGAGACTTTCGAGACAACGATCATTCCGTGCACAACGTGCAATGTGTGTAGACTGAGACAAATAAAGAAAAGACTGTTAAACTCTAATCATCATATTATATATGTATCGTTACTCTGCGCACTGTTAAAGCGTGTTAGATGTTAAACGCTGAATAAACCGAATTTAAACATCAGGTTATGGGCGACAGCAAACTTACACTGCGCTATAACTAAGTGCTTCGAGGAAAAGGGTAGAACGTTCGAGATTCGGAACCTAACCTCATTACGAAAACGTGGATCGAATGATCGAGAACATTCGAGTTCCAAAGGCTAACCTCAAAACCGGCGAAAACGTGGTTTGGCGGGGTGTGGACAATTATGGTCCAAAAAGCCTAACCTCAAAACCGAAAAAGTGTTTTGGCAGGGTGTGGAAAATCCAAAATAAGTGAGTTTAAAAAGTGGAAGTCATGTCAAGTCACACTACCCACATCGAAAGATTGGGGAAAGACAATTTTGATACATGGAAGCTCCAAATGGAGGCTATCCTGGTCAAAAACGATTTCTGGTCGTACGTAAATGGAACCAAAGCGAGACCAGAAGAGAATCAACAGAATGAAGTTGAATTAGCAGCGTGGGATAAAGCTGATCAAAAGGCAAGAGCAGATATAATTCTGTCGATGGTTCCATCCGAATTGTGTCACGTAAAGCATTGCGTTTATTCAAACGACGTGTGGAGAAAGCTCGAAGAGGTGTACCACTCCAGAGGACCCGCACGTAAGGCGACGTTACTAAAACAGTTGCTGTTCACAAAGATGCGAGACGGTGAAAACATGATGGACCATCTAAATAGTTTTTTCGGCACAGTCGATAAACTGGGTGAAATGGAAATCCTTGTGGCTGAGGACCTCCTCGCAATATTATTGCTCTACAGTATTCCGGACAGCTACGAGAACTTTCGATGCGCCATAGAAGCCAGAGACGATCTACCTACGCCTGAGGCGTTGAAAATAAAACTACATGAAGAATTCAACGCAAGAAAAGAAAAAGAAATACAAAAGGAACAGCATTCGCAGAGTGCGTTCTTCTCGAAGTCGGCTGGAAATAAAAATAAGCTAAAAAATTACAAAAATGAGTCGCAGGACAAGGCCAATGGACCGAGTGGCAATTCGGATAGACGTAATGGTCAATATTCAAATAAGAAAAATTTTAAGTGCAATTTTTGTCATAAGACAGGGCACAAGGCAGCGGACTGCTGGAAGAAAGAAAAAAAGCAAAGTTCTTCAAATGCGGAAGAAGCGTTCGCAGCTGTCATAACGTTGGAGCCGAAGATACCTGAAAAAGAAAACTTGCGAACTCAACGATTCAATCGTCTCAAGGAACCAGTGGATTCCGAAACCGTCGTGGGAGAAGCGTCAATCGTCATTGCGATGAATGCTCAAGCAACCAAAGAAGAATGGTGTGTAGATAGCGGCGCAACCTCACATATGTGCAACGACAGAAGTAAATTTTCGAATTTTAGCCCTGTGAAAAATCAAAAGGTACGTTTAGCAGTAGATGTAACGACGGAAATCACCGGAAAAGGAACTGTCTATCTAACTGTGCAAAACGGCTGTAAACAAAAGAATATAAGGTTGGACAACACTTTCTGTGTACCAAATTTAAAAACTAACCTCTTATCTATTTCAAAGATAACCGCAAATGGGTACGACGTGAACTTCAGAGACACGCACGCAGTCGTGTTGAACCGATGTCGAGAAACCGTCGTCACAGCGAAAAGAAGAGGAGAACTCTACTACGTTGAGGACAAAAGTGAATCCACAGCTGTAGCCGTTTCAGGATCGAGCAAGCTGGAGGAATGGCATAATCGGTATGGCCATCTCAACGAAAAGGATCTCAAGAAACTAAGTTCGAAAGGTATGGTGAATGGGATGTCACTCGAGCTTTCTGAAAAAATGTCCTTTTGCGAAATATGCGTTTTAGGAAAGCAAAGTGCATTACCGTTCCCGAAGATGTCCGTAACGAGAAGCGAAAAATTGTTAAATCTCGTCCACTCGGATGTTTGCGGACCGATGAGAACAAAATCGATCGGTGGCGCATCATCGTTTGCTACGTTTATCGACGATAAATCGCGATACGTAGAAATCGCTTTCCTGAAGGCGAAAAGCGACGTCAAGGAAGCATTTCTCAAATTTAAGGCCATGGCTGAAAATCAAATCGGAGAAAAAATTAAAATTTTAAGAACGGACAATGGACTGGAATACTGCGGAGCTGAGTTTGACGAGAAAATCGAACAAGCTGGAATAAAAAGAGAACGCACGGTTGCGTACACCCCCCAGCAGAACGGTGTTGCAGAACGCATGAATCGCACGCTAGTAGAAATGGCGAGATGTTTGTTACTGCAATCGAATCTACCGTCGCATTTTTGGGCTGAGGCCGTTGCAACCGCAGTTTACATAAGGAATCGAAGCCCGTCAAGGAGTTTGAACGATATCACACCGTTCGAGGCCAGATTCGGTCACAAGCCTGACGTCTCGAATATGAGAATTTTTGGATGTCCGGCTTACACACTGATCAAGGAAACAGGAAGAAATAAGCTGAAACCGAAATCAGAACCTGGGATTTTCGTGGGCTATCCAGACGAATCGAAAGCGTATAGAATTTGGAACCCACAGTCGAAGAAAATCGTCAGGAGCCGAGACGTCATATTCAACGAAGAATTCGAAGCCGTTCCGACGGTAAATAGAAGCAAGCAAGAAGATTTCCTACAATTCGAGATTTGCCCACGACATCCTGAAGATGAAAATGAAGAAAATCTGAAGGAGAAACGTTCCGACAACGCTGAAAAAGAAGAAAATCCGGTACATCGAGAAAACAACGTCGACGAACCCGAGGAAACTCTTGAACAGCTGTCCGACGTTACTGAGCCTACTCCCTGCAAGAGGGGGCGAGGACGCCCGAAAATTGTGAAAACAGGCAAACGAGGAAGACCGAGGAAGTTGTATAACGAATTGCAACACGAACATGAAGCAAATTTAACGTGCGACGAAGGAATCAATCTGACCGTGGAGGAAGCGATGGCTGGACCTCACGCGAATGAGTGGAAGGCAGCAATGAAGTCTGAGTTCAATGCTCTTCAACAAAGTAATGCCTGGGTTCTAGTCAAACGTCCGGCGAACAAGAAGGTAATTGGTTGTCGATGGGTTCTGAGAACCAAGTTTAACGCCGATGGAAGCGTGGAGCGAAGAAAAGCTCGACTGGTTGCGAAAGGTTTTTCCCAGCGACCAGGCATCGATTTTCAAGAAACTTTTGCGCCAGTTGCAAGACTCGGATCAATACGAATTATTGCGGCATTAGCAGCTCAATTGGGACTCACCTTGTACCAACTCGACGTCGTAATGGCGTACATCAATGGTGACCTCGATGAAGAAATATACATGGAACAAGCCGATGGATTCGCCACAACGGAAGACGAGAATATGGTTTACTCGTTAAAGAAATCTTTGTATGGTCTGAAGCAATCCGGAAGACAATGGTTCAAGAAATTGGATCACGAGTTACAAGAATTCGGATTAAAACCACTGCACGAGGACAAATGCGTGTACGTTAGAAAATCTGAAGATACTTACTTAATCGTCGTCGTTTACGTCGACGATCTCATCGTTGGAACAAATCAAGAAGAAATATACACGGAACTAAAAGAAAAATTAGCAAGCAAGTTTCAAATGAAGGATCTCGGTAATTTACATTACTGTTTGGGCATCGAGTTTCAACAAGATCCAGTTACGAAATCCGTAAAAATGTATCAACGAAAATACGTTGAAAAGGCCCTAGCGGATTATGGAATGGAAGATTCGAAACCGACGTCAACTCCTCTTGATGGAAACAGCAAGCTGAGCAAAAACATGGCACCAACGACTGAAGAGGAAATCAACGAGATGAATAACGTTCCTTACCAGTCATTAATTGGAACTCTCATGTACCTGACAGTTTCGACACGACCCGATATCGCTTACACAGTTAGTGTATTGAGCCAGTTCAACACCAACCCAGGAAAAGCTCATTGGATCGCAGCGAAACGTGTTTTGAGATATCTTAAAGATACCAAAAATTATGGTTTAATTTTCGAACAAAATAACGAAAATCTAGTCGGATTCGTCGATGCCGATTGGGCCGGAAATACCGACGATCGAACGTCCTATACAGGATACGTTTTCAAACTCGCAGGTGCGGCAATTACGTGGGAAGCTAGAAAGCAAAAAACGGTTGCTTTATCGAGCACTGAAGCGGAATATATGGCGTTAAGTGAAGCTGCCAAGGAGACGGTTTACTTACGAAACCTTCTCAACGAGATCGGATTCATCGGGACAGAACCCGAACCAACGATCGTCTACTGTGATAATCAGGGAGCACAGAAATTAATGCGTAACCCGGTTTATCATTCACGCACGAAGCATATCGACATAAGACACCACTTCGTGAGGGAAGTTTTTCAACGCGGCGAGATAGACGTCAAATACATACCCACGGAGGATATGATCGCGGACGTCCTTACGAAAAGCCTATTTGGGCCAAGCCACCGAAAATGTACGAGTGGACTCGGAGTTTCGAACATCGCCGATTAACCCGCGTTGAGAGGGGGTGTTGTTCCCGCCTATATTTGAGGGCAACACGGGTTCGAGGCTTTGTCGCCACCTGGTGGTGGCCTCCCCTTCTTTTAAAACAAAAGAGACTTTCGAGACAACGATCATTCCGTGCACAAC
Source organism: Sussaba pulchella (assembly GCA_963971145.1). Taxonomy (NCBI): domain Eukaryota; kingdom Metazoa; phylum Arthropoda; class Insecta; order Hymenoptera; family Ichneumonidae; genus Sussaba; species Sussaba pulchella. Next base: position 21,264 of record CAXAQZ010000046.1, read on the forward strand.
GTGCAATGTGTGTAGACTGAGACAAATAAAGAAAAGACTGTTAAACTCTAATCATCATATTATATATGTATCGTTACTCTGCGCACTGTTAAAGCGTGTTAGATGTTAAACGCTGAATAAACCGAATTTAAACATCAGTTTCTATATAAATTCAGAATGGTATCTTTTTTGCTGATATTTGATTTTTTAATTTTTATTTTTCGAAACTAGGAAAATTTCGACAAACATTAAAAATAATAATTTTGGTTTTTGCTTTCAAATCAATAGAACATAAATCATTCCTGTGAAAAAATCGATATCTTGATTTTTTCGGCTCGAATATCGATTCATTTTATTTGGACTTGGTTTTTGCATTTCCTCCAGTCTTTGAATTTTTCACAGCCCCTTAGATACATCTTATCCTCTTACTGCACCTCCCCAGTGTTCATATTACGTTTTTTTAGGGACCTGGGGTTAGTTGCAAATTTATGGAACGAAAAAAAGGATGCTAAAAACAAAATTTTAATATAAACCCGGGTGAAAAAGGCAGAGCGATATTTTTTAAATCGATGAATTTTTTTCATGTATTCTGTGCTTAATATAACTCGTGTAAACTCCCAATCAAAAGCCTTCTGACACTCCAACTTAACGAAAAAGCAAACAAAAAGTGAATGAATTATTAAAAGTCGATATTCAAGTCGAAAAAATCAAGATATCGATTTTTTCATAAGAATGTTTTTTTTTTAATTGATTTTTTTAAAAAAACTGAAATTTCCATTTTTTAAGTTTGTCAAAATTTTCATAGTTTTCAAAAATTAATAATTAAAAATGAAATATAAGCAAAAAAGATCCCACTCTAAATTCATATGAAATATTGATTTTTTTAAGCACAGAATACATGAAAAAAAATTCATCGATTTTAAAAATATCGCTCTGCCTTTTTCACCCAGGTTCAGGTTGGAGGGAATGCAAGAACCATGTCTAAATAAAATAAATCGATATTCAAGCCGAAAAAATCAAGATATCGAATTTTTCACAAGAATGATTTATTTTTTATTGATTTGAAAGCAAAAACCGAAATTACTATTTTTAATGTTTGTCGGAATTTTCCTAGTTTCGAAAAATAAAAATTAAAAAATCAAATATAAGCAAAAAAGATCCCATTCTGAATTTATATAGAAACTTGATTTTTTCGAGCACAGAATACATGAAAAAGAATTCATCCATTTTAAAAATATCGCTCAGTCTGATTTCTCTTATTTTTCATTCTTTTAATTTTTCTAAGGGGGAGGGGGCGGTGGGAAAATTTCCAAAAAAATCAAGAGATGTTTTTGGGTTACCCCAAACTGAATAAAAAATTGCCAACCATTTCTGAAGGGGTGAGGGTTTTGACCCGTTCGAATTGAGCGGGCTTTCCCCGTATACATATATGTATACAAAATTTTGTTTGTATCGACTGGAACGTAGCAATGGTACTGTCGAGTATTTTTCAATGTTTTTGCCATTGTGTACCGGGTCTTTAATAATTCTTCATGCTTATTTCGTGCAAAGTTTTTCCCGATTTTGAAGAGTCTGTCATTAGCGCATTAGTGAAAACAAGAATCAACAAAAATAAAGAAAATAATATATTTGTAAGCGTTGAAAAATAAAGGTATGTGTTTGATTTTATTTAATTGTTGTTCGTAATGCGAACCTTACTTATATATGCACGCACAATGCGCGTCGCGCGCTGTGAATGCCTCGCCACCTGACGCGGGACTCAACAGAAAAATCCTCATAACTTTTTCAAAAATGTCAGTTCCAAACTTTTTCCAACGGAAAAATCTTCTCAATTGAACACAGAATAAATGTCTATGAGAAGAAATATGAAAATCGATGGAGAAGTCGTTGAATTTTCTATTTGTTTAAAGAAATTGTTTATATTTCGGTAAATTTTCGCATCACGTTTTTAAAAAAAATGTCATTGAATAGAAGAGTTTGTTAGAAATATTCCCTGAAAATGTTATTCAATTTTATCAAATAGATCGAGAGAAAAAATTTCCTTCTAAATTAATACATAAAAATTCAAATGTTAATAACTTTTAGAAAAATGAAAATTTCGAAAAAACAAAAAATACGTATTCTTGTATCTCTGAAAAGTATCAGAATATGTGTATTACTTCCAAATCCTCGAGTGACGGTTTTTCCAGGGGGCCACTTGTTTTTTTTTTGCTCTGTGTTAATTATTATTATTTGTTTAATTCCTTATTTTCAATCTAAACAAAATTGAAACGAGCTGTGAGGTTTGTTCGATAAATATTATTTTTATATTGTTGTCAAAACAGTAGAAAACAAATACTTATCTATCTGAGCGTTTTATCCAGTTTTATCGTTATTAACAATATAACGTATGTGCTTCGATATTGCTTTCAAGTGGTAAATCGGATTGATTCATACAGTGCGTTTAGGTTATTAGAAAGAGATCGACAATCTGCTTCTATCTCTCTTTCGCCTGACGTAGGGGCGGCGTGACCCGGGTCGTAGTGGCGCCTCCCTTGCGGCTGCTTCGAGAAACGAAAAACGAACTTCAGCTGACCATCCCCCACCATCGGAGTTTCAAGACCTGTTTGTAAGACCGTGGTCGCGACTATGCCGTTTACACCAGGTTTATACTTCTATCATGTTTACTCCAACGTACCAGCTTTTTTCGGTGTTCATTTCTTGAATAAGTAATAATTAATAACAAAACGAGATTGTACGATAAATAATAATAGTTATGATGACTAAGCCGTGCCTAAGGTGAATTTTTGGACTTGGGCCCACAGATGCATAGCAGTGTGACCTGATAACGGGACCCTTAACGCTAGGTGATTAATTCGACCGCGTTGTTTTTATTTTGTCCACTAATAATCATGGGAATGATTACGTTTTAACTGTCCATAAGGAATGATAATTCATCATTTTTGAATCGCGACATACACCATTGTCGCTGATGCCATAAATTGCCATAACTGTGAATAATGAGCGATTCCGATGATACCGATATCCTTCTCTTGATTCCGCCCGATTCGTTTATCGTCCCCGAATCTGACGCGGACGATTCGGCTTATGGTTGTAGACCAAAGCAGATAGTTTCCCAAATATTGGACCATGTTCAGTCGTTAGAGACTAGAATTAGCGCCATAGAGTCAAGAGACAATAGCCTAGAAGTTTCGCTGTTAAATGTTTCTTCCAAAACTCCCTTGCAACCTTTGATATGCCCAGTCAAAGTTTTGTCACCGACGAGATGCGTACAAGATCATCATTCGTTCTGTCAATTACCCAGTTCGCTCGACAACACATCACATGCTTGGCACAGTATGTCCGTCATGTCGTTGCCCAGTCGATGCCGATTGTTGCCTTACATTGACGATATTCAGAAACATGATGCGTTGCTGGGGCAACCTTATTCAAATGACGATTTCACAGTCTGGGAGAAGCATAATGATTCAACAAACCATGATGAACTCTCCGCGGCTTCCGCACCTCTGCGTACTACCCACTTTCTCGATACGGATTCTTGGATCTTAGATGATAATTGTGTGGGAAGTAACTTGGCAGCAACCTCCTTTGATGCACAATGTCAACCAATAGATCTCAGACCAGAGCATGAAAATAACTCGAAGGAAATGCAGCTGTCAGAAGTTAACAAGCTACTTCAGCAAATGGAAGTAACCGAGATTGAATTAGCGAAACGAATAAATTGCTCTAAATCTCATTGCTACAGCAAAAGTCCAACCTTAAGTGTGGTACACAAACATTCCAGTTGCATGTCGCTTGTACCGAAAAATGTTGAAGCGATAGAATTGCCGACAAATTTCCAATTAATTAGTGAATTGACTGGTGGAACTGTTGATGTATTGCATCTTTGCTGCAGCAACAGCAGAAAAACTGTTGACAATATTTCAGTGCCCAACGAAATTCCAATCCGGCTTGAAAATGTTGGTGATAAAATGGTAGGTTATTCCGAAGTGGAGAAACTGCGGAGTTGCAAATGCAAGGATACCAGACCATCTAGATGTCCCAAAATTGCCAATACTGCTTCAAACATTACTGAAACAAAGACTTCAAAGCATTATTCTATCTCCAATGTTCAAAGTTCTACAAACATTTCTACTATACACGATGACAGTAACAAGTCCGACGGCTGTGTCGGGTACAAGAATGATGGAATCGACCACTACTCTGTAAACCAAGGATTGCAACAAATGCAATGTAAAAACAATTCGCGACAAATTATTTGTAAAATTCCAACAATCGAACCTCAGGAACCACCCAAATCCATCGCTAGGCATTTTGAATCAGCAATGAGGCAAGTGAAAATAGATAAATTTTTCTTGCCAAAGATCAGTATGAAACCTTCAAGTGGAATGTTTTGTTTCAGCAAATTGCAAAGATTTCAGAGAAATAATGATACGAAGACCCAGGAAGACATTTTACAGATGCAGCTGGCGGAAGAAAAATCGCGCAGAGAGGTAAAGATTGATAAAGAAAACGAACGAAGGCATATTTATCACGAGCCTTGAGAAATAAAGAAAAGTATAAACATGCTAAACATTCAAACATAACGAGCTTATCTCATGGAATTTATGGGCCGGGTTATCAGATTTTTTCTTTTTATTTGCTTTTTCCAAGAATGTGAACCTCTACGATTCTACTGTAAAAATGTCATTCAGAAATTCTATCTATTTCGATCCGATCCAAGAGGCGCTCTTCTGAAACCCTTTTCTGAAAATTAAAAAAAAAAAATTTCTGAATAAAAAAATAATACGGATTCTAATCATCACAAAAAACTACAGCGTCGGGGACAATTTTTTTTCCGCTAATACTTGACCAGTTGGTAGGCTTATTTCAATTCAGTGATAAGGGACTGACGGCTCAAAAACTCCGCTTTTCAAAGCATTCGCCGTCTACAACAATGGAGTTCGAAAAAAACGTGTTTAAAGTTTCGAAAAAGAGATACTGATCATCAATTAGCGATACCAAGTCCACACAAGCTCCCTTAGGCTTCTTAAAACTTTTCATTCTTAGCAGGAATTCCATTGCTATACATTTTTCATCAGCATGATCCTTTAAACGTGAAACTTAATTATAGCTACCCCATTTACGGAAAGGAAGAAAAATGATAATCTGATCACAGACCTACTTTTTATTTCGATAATGGAGGTAATGCACGACCCGTACTTTCTTCCGAGACCAAATAATCACAATAATGCTTTCATCGAATCTTCACGAAAATAACTTCAGTATCATTTCTTTCTATCTCCTCAGCATTGTGAACATGTGATACAAGAACTTCAGAAGCGTTTGTTGGAGGAACAGGAAAAGGTTGCAGTATCAACTCGTGTAGATGACGAGAAAAACAGGATGATGTCGGAATTTTATCATGCTTGGTCACAATTGAAGAACCGATTTGAAACCTTGGACAACAACCATTTGAAACTCGAAGAGACCTTAAAAAGTACAGCAGATGAATATCAGTCTGAACGTGAGAAATATGAAGAGCAGATAGAGCAGGGCAATATCGAATTGTCAAAAGTCCGGGAAGTGGCGGCTGGATACAAAGAAACGATCGACATCCTGGCCAAAGATAAACTGGTCCTCTTGAAAAATCATGCTGACGAATTGGAAAATTACACGTCGCTTGTCCAAGAGGCGAACGAACGATACGACAATCTAAAGGAGAATTACAATGAAGTTTTCGACAAGGGCAAACAATTCGATGAACTCGGTAATGATGCTCAAGAAGAACTGGATAGGGAACGGCTGAGAAGCTCCCAAGTAAGAAGTGAAATGGCAGTAATTTACAAAGCATTAGATGCTTGCGAAACAGAGTTAACAATACTGCGACAAGAGAAGGAAAATTTGATTCTCAAGCTTAGAGACGAAGGAGCTCGAAACGGTATTTTGGAAAGAAATAAAGATGTCGTGCTTCAAGCCATGAATGACGCGAAGAATGCAGAGGTACCAAACCAATATCTTAATTTACCTGTCCTGTGTGTGTGTGATGGTTTTCCCAGTTACAGCACATTTACTTTCATCATGAAATCGCTAATTTAATCATTATGAGGAATGCGCTCATAAATATTTACGCTTTCAACCCTTAAAAGCCTAGACTACCGTAAAGTAGTCTGAAAAAATACATGGGGTATTCCTGGAGATTTCGGCAACTTCGGACCGTAGGGTAAAAATTGTTGCCCCCCAATTTTTTACAATAATATGTGTCAAAAATGAAGAGATACGTATTTCGACGTTTTTCACTTTGAGCCCCTGCTTTTGAGATACAGAAGATTTTGAAGTATTGACCACACCGTGATTCAAATCGATATATCTCAGCAACGGTTAGTGATAACTTAAAAATCCGCGGGTGTTTTTTTTTTCGTTTTTTAACGCTCCATACAATGAAACCATTTACGATTATGTTGCACAAATTCAACAATTACTTATAAATAATTCAAAATTAAAAGTAAAAAAAAAACAAAAAATGTACCCTTCATTTTTGAAATATTTTTTTTTTAATTCCTTAAGGGGGGGGGGTGGTAAGGTTTTCGGCGAAAAAAAGCATGTTTTTGAGATTCTTCTGGCAATACAAATAGTGTAAATTTATTCAATCAATTTCCATATAATAATACAACATTTCAACAATATTTTCCTAAATTTTCATTCCAAAATATTGAAAATTAAGCGGGTGACAGTGAATCTCCGGAGGTGCCTCGAAAAAAAGTTGCTTTGCGGTGTTCATCATAACTCGCAAAATAATCATCTGAAACAAAAAAAATTGAAATGCATTCGTTAAAGGAGATGTTCCTCGAGGTAATCGCGAGGAGATTTTTTCTTTTTTTAATTTTTCAGCTATTTTGTTGCTGTAAAATTAATAATTATTAAAAAAAAAGCTTGACAATACCTGGTAAATTATGTGAAGAAGTAGTGTGCAAAATTTCAAAACGATTAGTCCAGTAGATTTTGCGTTATCGTGAACACGGACTTTTTCTAAGCGCCTCCGGAGATTTACTGTCACCCGCTTAATTTTCAATATTTTGGAATGAAAATATAGGAAAATATTGTTTAAATGTTGTATTATTGTATATGGAAATTGATTGAATAAATTTACACTATTAGTATCCCCAGAAAAAATCAAAACATGCTTCTTTTTCGCCGAATTAATCTTACCCCCCCCCCACGAAATCGAAAATTGAGCCACCTTGAACTTTGTGGGTCGACGCTTCGTTCGGAAGTTATAGCTTTTTTTGTCATAAAAACGAAAAAAAACCCCGTGGTTTTTCAAGTTCTCACTAACCGTGGCTTAGATATATTGATTTGGATGACGGAGTGTGGTCAATACTTCAAAAACTTGATTTGACTGTATCTCAAAAGTAGGGGCTCAAAATGAAAAACGACAAAATACGTGTCTCTTCATTTTCGACACATATGCAAAAAATGAAGGGGCAAAACTGTTGACCCAACTGTCTGAAGTTGCCGAAATCTCCAGGAATACCCCATATATAGTTTCTTTTGAACACTTAAACCCTTAAGAACACATTGAATATTCATTTCATTGAGAAATTCGAAACATTTTGCTCATAATGTATAACGATAACCTCGGCCTCGCCCGATAAGCCGCGCCCTCGTGCAACGTCAAATGTGTTTATCTCGACACGACTTTTTTCTGAACGACGTGTACTTTAAAAAAACTTCCAACATATAAGTATAAAATTTGACCCCTTGCGGACGACGATTCCGGAAAAGCTGTTCGTAGTGGCGCCCAAGAGTCGCCTCTCGTCTGCAAAGGGCTAAGTATGTCATCCTTCATTGTAATGCGTCATGTGCTGTGAAGGATCCATTATGATCGAGAAAATGCATTATTCATTTGAGGGAAGAGGTCAAATTCAACATTTTTATTTCAAACGGCTGCCCTTTTTTGATGTTCCTCCTGTGCAATAGCCACAATATCACTGGTCAATATTTTTTTCTTTCGTTCTTTTTGCTTCCTCATAGAGGAAGCTTTGTTTTGGTGTAATTTTGTTTTTCGAGATGTTCATGAAAACGTGTTTAGAATGTCCCAAAACATCTAAAAATCACATTCAGAAAAATTTCCGGATGTATGTATGTGTGTATGTGTGTAACATCGGTTAAGGGGAGATATACACCTAGGAGGCCGAAAAAAGGTCATTTTTGCGAATTTGTTGTAGGAAAACTATTTAAAATTTTGGATTGGAGTTTGAATCACATGAAAGTTTACACATTCAAAAATATGTTTAATTTTTTTCATTTAAAAATATCAAAAATATATAAAGATATCGCATGTTCCTTGGAGCGCCGTAAAAAAATCTTACACGGTACCCACTGCCGTTTGTTCAAAAATCATCTGAAAAAAAAACCGAAGAGATTATTAAACTAGATACTATAATCTAGTAGATGTCACAACCGATTTTGAAAATATCGATTTATGACAAAATGGCAAACGTTTGAACATAAGTAACGATTTTTGGGCCAAGAATAAGTTATTATTTTGTGTATAAAAAAAAACTAAGTAACAAAAAAAATCCTATGACATCTACTAAATAATGGTATACAGAATAGGCACACAAAATTTCAAGTCAATAGGTTCATTGGTTTTCGAGAAATTTTGGGTACCGATTTGAAAAACGTGGTGTCGAGAAAAACGCGTTTGAAAATTCAGGAATGAATAAATGTTAAGATTTGTCGACTTACATGAAATCATCGATACCGGGCCCAAAGTGCAGGTCGTCTACGGTCAACGGAATATTGATGGCTTCCAAACGTTGTTGTTGGCGCCGTATTCAACCTCCTTTTGTTTGTAACTGCGCTTGCAGCTCGGCTTTCGCTATGAGAGTTTTATCTTCTTGCGCAGCGTATAATTGCGCTCCTGACCCAACCGATATTCCCAACACGTTCATAATTTCGAGTAGTGAGGTGACACTATTATTGAACGTGCATGCTGCCAGAAAAACAGCGATGTTAACAATTTTAGATCCGCTGTTCATCGTTTTTGGAGCTATCTTCCAAATTAATTGATTGAAGCTCTCATTGCAGTTTTGAATATATCCGCCTACACAGCGTTCTAACAATTTGTCATTGCTGAGGTCTTCGTAAATTGGTTTGATGGCATCTAACACCATTGGTGGCAATGCGGCATAATCGTGACAGAAATTTTTCACTTGTTTTTTTACTTTCGGTTGTTGCCACTTGGACCACGATTCGGGGCCTTCGGGACAGAAATGATGTTGAGGATTGCTGTCTGTTGAGCTGTAATGGTAGAATGTTGCCCATATCGCTTTTTTCATCTCATCCTGAGAATTTGAGACCTCAAACTTAAAGAAAAGGCAAAAAAACAAAAATCGATTTTTTTCGACCATCTAGGTGTAGGTATATTAGGGTGGCCCTTAGTAGGGGTGAAATAAATTTTTTTTTCTCTCACCCCTTGAATCGACTCGAAATACTGAAAAATGATTTTTAAAAGTGAGATCCGCTCTTAATTGTAATATTAACCCGTGCCCCAAAGGCCCTTTCAAGGAGTTCGACCGCCTAAAAAAAGTGATTTTTGGGAATTTTTTTAAAGAAAACCATTGGATCGAATTGTTTGAAATTCAGAGGGTATATTTGTGCATGTGTAATTAATACATGTTTTAATTTTTGAACAAAAATTTTCAATTTTGGACGTTATTCACCATCTCCCAAGTGCCCAAAAAAAAAAGTTCCTCCGCTGCTGCAGTTATTGCGGCCTTCACAGTGCCAGAAAAAAGAACAAAACCAAAAGTTTATTAAACTAGACCGCATTGCCTGTACCATGACCCTCGATCGTGAAAAAAAATAAAAATTGGCAAAATGGCAGAGTTAGGAAAAAAAATTGAAATTTTGCACAAAAATCCGATGATTTTTGCCTTTAAAAAATAACAATTTTCATCTAATCGTAAAAACTGGAGGTTCACGGTACAGAGACACTCATACAGAGTATTTGAAAGAAAAATCATATCGATCGGATGATTTGTAATCGACTTATAACTGCAGCAATTTCGAAAAATGTCGTTTCGAGAAAAACGCGTTCAAAGATAAAATTATTGATTTCATTTTGATGATCGGCTACTCTTAAGGAGGCTACACTTGACATTTTAGTGTGTTATTGTTGAAGGTATATCTTCAAGAATAACACACTAAAACGTCAACTGTGTTTCTCAAATGGTTTTTGAGCTTCAGCCTCCTGAAGAGTAGCCGATCATCAAAATGAAATCAATAATTTTATCTTTGAACGCGTTTTTCTCGAAACGACATTTTTCGAAATTGCTGCAGTTATTAGTCGATAACAAATCATCCGATCGTTATGATTTTCCTTTTAAATACTCTGTATGAGTTTCTCTGTACCGTGAAGCTCCAGTTTTTACGATTGGATGAAAATTGTTATTTTGTAGGCAAAAAATCATCGGATTTTTGACCGAAATTTCAATTTTTTTTCCTAACTCTGCCATTTTGCCAATTTTCAATTTTTTTTCTCGATCGAGGGTCACGGTACAGGCAATGCGGTCTAGTTTAATAAATTTTCGGTTTTTTTCTTATTTCTGGCACTGTGAAGGCCGCAATAACTGCAGCAGTGGAGGAACTTTTTTTTCGGGACTTGGGAGATGGGGAATAACTTGTGCAAAATTAAAAAATTTTGTTCACAAATTCAAACATGTATTAACTACACATGCACAAATATACCCTCTCAATTTTAAACAATTCGATCTAATGGTTTTCTTTAAAAAAATTCCCAAAAATCACTTTTTTTTAGGCGGTCAAACTCCTTGGAAGGGCCTTTGGGGCACGGGTTAATATTAAAATTAAGAGCGGATTTCACTTTTAAAAATCATTTTTCAGTATTTCGAGTCAATTGAAGGGATGAGAGAAAAAAAAATTTATTTTACCCCTATTAAGGGCCACCCTAGTGTATATCTCCCCTTAAACGCTTACAACTTGAAAACGGCTTGAGATATCAAGCTGAAATTTGTCACACATGTCAAGGATTCAAGGCGCATAGCATGATTAAGTTTTGAGAAAAGTCCATGTAGTTCTTTTGCTTCTACGCGATTTTTAAAAAGTTTAAACATTTATTTTCGGTCTCTAGCTTCCACAATTTTAGAGATATCAAGCTCAAATTTAGTAGAATGTTGTACGACTACGGGGTATGCTTGTCACCGAATTTGAGAAAAATTCGTGCCTCTGTTGTAAAGAATTTTAAAAGGTGTAAAAAATCGCTGTGCGCTCTTTTACTGGTGCGATTTTTTAGATATTTGACTAAAATTTTGCACAAAGTTGCACTATTATCAAAAGATGTTTCATATTCAATTTGCGAAAAATCCATCTGCACGTTTAGATTCAATGCGACTTTCAATTTTATAGATTTGACATGGAATTCACCATATATTCATCCTGGACCCGATAGATTTTCAAACGGCTTTTATATGAAAACAAGGGTGCAAAGTCGAACCTTGCACATTGCTACCTCTCAATTTTTCACATTTGCCAAAGCTATCTTTATGAGGAAGCTGAAATTGATTGACACATAGAGGAAACTCTGGCAAATGTGAGAAATTGAGAGGAAGCAATGTGCAAGGTTTGACTTGTTTTCATATAAAATTCGTTGGTATATATCTCTAGTCCAGAATGAATATATGGTGAATTCCATGCCAAATCTAAAAAATGGGAAGTCACAAGCTCTTTAAAAACGCTTAAAATGGCATGCAGACCTTTGGGATCCGATTGCAACTTCCGTCGATAATTTAGTTTTTTCGTAAGAAATTATCGACTAAAATTGCAATCGGATTTCAAAGGTCCGCATGCCACTTTAAGCGGTTTTTGATGAGCTTCCAAATGGAACTTACGGGATTAACGTAGCTATAAAATTCGCAGAGCTACGATTTTTTGAATGGAAACTTTACGTTCTTCCGATGTTAATCAAATGGAAAAACTTAAAAAATCTTGCGCGACCCCTAAAAATGGTCCGATCGGGTTCATCTTTGGGGTGAATTCTCCGGATGCAAGGTTTTTTGCAGTGAATGTATTTTAATTGAAATCAGAAAAAAAAATTTTTTTTCAAGCCACCCTAGTACGTATATATACGGACAGGTGGCTGGGTGCAGGTGCAGTAGAAAAAAAATCGACGACGGTGTGAACGATATTTTGCTTCGGCTGACGTTCGTCACTCGGCTCACTATTGAGCCTCCGGATCGAATAATTCGATGAGCGCCTAAAAACGCATAAAAGTATTGTCCACTACACTTATTTTCATGAAATTCATATTTGACAAAAAAATCGAAAACTGATGGCTTGACAAGCTTGAAAATCAATGTTTCTTGTGCGTAAATCGAGGGTACGCCGTTAATAATTTTAGAAATGACATCACAGCGATGTTATCCTATTCTGTAGATCTTTCTTGTGATTGTCGATTCACTCAAGACGCTTCAAACATATTGACAATAATAGATTTTTGGATCGCAGGAAAAACCATGTTTTTCGTCCTTCGGCGAAAAAAAAATAAGCAGAGAAGTCTAACCTGCGACAAACTTTCAGCGACAGAATTGTTCCTGAACAACTGGAGCAACTTTTTATAAAAGTTCCAATGGAACATCGAGTTCATTAAATGACAAGTTAGAAATAAAACTCGCCGCCTTTGGCCGCGTGGGGCACTTCTCAATGCGCTTTATTTTTAACTTGGGATCTAAAAAACTGATTTCTCTCTAATCCATCGGAATCTTTATAATAAGTTGCTTGAGCTGTTCAGAAACAACTTTGTCGCTGAAAGTTTGTCGTAGCTCAAACTTCTTCGGGGCGTTTTTTTTTTTTTTTTTTTTTTTTTTTTTTTTTTTTTTTTTTTTTTTTTTTTTTTTTTTGGTCAAAGGGTAGAAAGCACGGTTTATACTGCCAACCCAAACATTTATTATTGCCAATATGTTGTAAACTTGTTGATTAAATCCGTAATCATGAGCGAAATTTACAGAATAGAATGGCATCGCTATGATGTCATTTCGATAATTAACGGGATACCTTCGATTCCGTACCGGAAACATTAATTTTCAAGCTTGTCAAACCAACAGTTTTTTATTCTGATGTCGTCAAAGATACATTAGATAAAAATAAGTGGAGCGGACAATACTTTTATGAGTTTTCGGGCGCTCGTCGAATTATTCGATCCGGGGGCTCTATAGCGGGCCGAGTGACGAATGTCAGCCGAAGTAAAATATCGTTCACACCGTCGTCAAAAATGTTTTTTTCTACTACATCTGCATCCAGCCAACCTTTCGGTATATGGACGATTTTTTTCAAATGGGCCACTTTTTTTTCAACCCCCAATTTTTTTCATAATCTGCCAGTTTGAAATATTAGTCAAAAGAAACGTCTTCGATTTTTTTTTAGATTTTTTTAGGCGTCCGTTCAGAATTTTCAATTTTTCATTACGAACACTGTACCTCAAAAAATATTCATCGAACAAAAAAAACATGAGGATAAAAACTTCGTTTTTTTTTCGCTTTATCGAAAAAAATCAAAATCATAATTTTTTTGGATTGAGAAAATTAAAATTTGGCAAATAAATGAGAAAAACATTTTTTTAACCAAATAACACACCTTTGGTTTCGGTACAAATTTTACAGGATGTCTGTCATTCGGTAAAGTATGTGTGTGAATTTTTGCAAAATGGTACCTGCAATGGTTACGATGAAAAAAAATTAAAACCCTGCGAAATCTCATAGATCTCATAAATTATAAATCATTTCGCAGGGTCTTTATTTTTTTTTATCGTAACCATTGCAGGTACCATTTTGGAAAAATTCACGCACACACCTTTTGTTAAGAGTTTTTGAATCTTGGCGCCTTTTGAGCGTTTCAGAGCGCTGCCGATAGAGCGACCACTGAAGTCAATACACGATTCGCGTTACTAGTTTTCTCCTTGACTAATGCGGTTGTACTCTTCCGCTTCTCCTTTATTACCGTTTCGAAGTCGCTTTGCGCAAACCACGTTATTATTTTTGCTTTCCGTTTATCCGCTATAATCGTCGATAAATAATAAAATCCATTCGTCGATTATTGGAGACTTAATCTGGAGTGTTTTCTTTTTGCATTAACCACCCCACAGATCAAACATAAATCTTTAATAGGTTATGGGCCCAGGACCGCATGCCACCGCGTGTTGCTGAAGAACAGTTTTTTTTTCTCCCCTCCGTTCCTCGTGTGTGACGAATGTCCGATCGTAAAAATATTCCTATTGTGAATATTGACGATTCTGCTCTGGGTGAATTCTTTGATACCTCGTGTTTCGATACCTCGAGTTCAGATGAACGTGAACAAACTCAAGCTCTTGAAGACTTAATCAGTGCAGAATACGAGACTGAGCGACAAGTCATAATTGCAACTGAAGTTCGAGTGGCTGAGTATTGGCACAGTGTAGTGTTCAACGATCGTGAAGTGACAGCAAATATGGCAGAATCGAGAACGTATCAAATACACAAGTTTAATGGACAGAATTACCAATTATGGAAAATGCAAATGGAAATTTATATGGGTGAGAATGACTTGGAGCCCTACATTCTTGGCACGATTCCGAGACCAGCAATTAACGCAGAAAGTTGGGACAAAAAGGATAAAGCAGCAAAGGCTTTCTTGATGCGTGGCTTGGAGATCGAACAGCTGAAGTACATGACCAAATGCACAACGGCAGCACAAATGTGGTCGAGGTTGAAAATAGTTCACGCTGAAAAGAGTGATCAATCAGTGCAAGTTTTACTCGATCGTTTTATAAATGCAAAGATGGAGATCGATGAAAAGATCATGGATTTCATAACGAGGTTGACTTCATTGACACAAAGGCTGAGTGAAATGGATCTTGAACAAAAAGAACCAGTAATTATCGCAAAAATGTTGGGTAGCCTACCACATAAATACGACAACATAAGAGCGGCATGGTTGGTTGTACCTAGAGAAGAACAAACAGTCGAAAGACTCACCGGACATCTTATCAATGAAGAAAGTCTATTAAACAAAAGGTCAGAAGATGGTCAACAAACGTCAGAAGCCCTGAGTGCTCGGTGGAACGGTAAGAAAAACAGCAATAGAAAGAAAATTTTTAATTCACAGGGTGAGGGCCAAATTAAAGGACTCACACAGACACGAAAACCAGGAAAATGTAACTACTGTAAAGTTCCGGGACATTGGGCACGTGATTGTTACAAGAAACAGCGAGAGCAGAGGAATGCTCAGGGCAAATCTCTTGTGGCAGAAACGACGACGAAAAACAGTGGACAACCAAGATCCGACAAAAGTGAGTTACTTATTGTTGATACAGTTGAGTCAGTGAGTGTAAGCAAAAATGAAAATTACTGGTACGCTGATTCAGGCGCAACGCAGCACATGTCGTTCGTCAGACAATGGTTTAAAAATTTTACCCCGTGCCCAGCTGGCGTACACAGTGTTACAGTAGGTGAAGGTACACGCATTGACGTCAGAGGGAAAGGTGATATTGACATTTCAGTGACAGATGCAAGTGGGGAACGTGTTATTCATACTATGAAAAATGTGTTGTATGTTCCAAGAATCGAAAAGAATCTGATTTCGATTAGACAATCGACGGAGACGGGAATCAGAATAATTTTCGAGGAAGGTGGTAAACGAGTAGTTTTCATAAGAAATGACTATGTTATTCTGGATGGTGAGAAGAATAATAATCTCTATAGGCTCGACGTGAACACGATAATGATGGATGAAGCTATGGTGGTGACAGAAATGAGCCTGGAGCTCTGGCATGAGCGGCTAGGCCATGTCAATTACCAGATGTTGAAACGGATGCGTGAAAAACGAGTAGTAGACGATCTACAGTTCAATCCAAGCACTGAGAACCCTTTTTGTGAAGGATGTATTTACGGTAAACAACACAGGCAGCCATTTAAACAAAGAGGTGAGCGGCCGAGTTTCCCAGGTGAGATTTTTCACGCTGACCTATGCGGTAAGATGAGTGAGCCCTCAATTGGGGGTGCGAATTATTTCTTGCTAATAAAAGATGACTGCTCACGGTATTGTTTTGTTTATTTTTTGAAAGAGAAAACGGATGTTTTCGAGTATTTCCAAGAATTCTATGCAGAAGTCCAGGCTGATAGGCACCAAATAAAAAGACTAAGAACGGACTGTGGGCTAGAATTCTGCAATGCTAAGGTGAGAAAGTTCCTATTATCAAAGGGAATCAAGCATGAAAAATCGACACCACGAGCTCCAGAGCAAAATGGTTTCATAGAACGTCAAAATCGAACGATTTTGGAATCAGCAAAGGCGATGCTCCACGAACGAAACCTGCCACGTTTTCTCTGGGCTGAGGCAGTAAATACGTCCGTGTACCTTAAGAACAGAACAGCTTCTGACACTCTGGACGGAAACACAACGCCTTTCGAAGTTTGGTATGGTAAAAAGCCTTCTGTCAAGCATCTGAGAGTTTTCGGTTGTGATTGTTATGTTCATGTACCCAAGGAACAACGCACAAAGTGGGAGGAACACTCGACAAAGTGTATGATGGTGGGTTACAGCGAGGGAAATAAGGCTTATCGAGTTTTCAACCCCGAGGGCAGAAAGATCTTGATTCGTCGAGACGTGATATTCCATGAGAGCAGCCAATCTCAACAAATCACAGAGCAATTAAGAGAAGAAAACGAATCTTTCAGCTCAGCACCCAGTCCATCAGTTAAGACGGATAATACACAGCTCGAACAAGATGTAGACTATCGAAGCGAATCACCAAAAACTAAATACACAAACCCACGTCTACCGATCCTAAGGTCACCGTATCAAACTCGAAAACGGTCAAAGGGAAGCGTAGGTGATGATCAGGAGCAAGCAAGGATGGTGATCGCAGAGACCTGCATGGTCAACGTAGAACCAGGAACTCTCGAAGAAGCGTTAGAAGCTGATGATGCTGAAAAATGGCGTGAAGCCATTGATGCGGAACTGAAATCACTAGAAGACAATCAAACCTGGGTAATTGTCCCTCGACCTCAAAATGCCAACGTAATTACAAATCGTTGGGTATTTAAACGAAAGCTCAAGGCTGATGGTTCCATTGACAAATACAAAGCTCGGATGGTTGCGAGAGGATGCTCGCAAAGGAAAGGAATTGACTATGGTGAGACGTTTGCACCGGTCGTCAAGTTCAGCTCCGTGAGGACGATTTTATCCATCGCAGCAGCCAGAGATTGGGAAATACTCCAGTTTGACGTTAAAACCGCATTTCTACATGGTGACCTCGAAGACGAAATCTACATGGAGCAGCCAACTGTGATCAAGCAAAGTGACAAAGTGTGTCTGTTGTTAAAAGGTTTATATGGTTTAAAACAAGCCGCCAGGCAGTGGAACAAAAAGCTCATTGATTTCCTGGTAAAACATGGTTTTGTAAAATGAAGTGCCGATCCGTGTGTATTCGTAAAGGCTCAAAGCCAGATTTATCTCGCGATTTATGTGGATGATGGTTTGATGTGTGGAGAAAATGTGAATGAAATGGATGTTCTACTATTGAAAATGCACCATGAATTCCAAATAACTTTCTCAAAAGCCGAATTTTTCGTGGGTTTTCAGATCGACAGGAATCGAGACGAGGGAAAACTTCGAATTCACCAAAGTTCATATGCAGATCAAGTATTACGTAGATTTAATCATGAAAAATGCAATCCAATCTCCATTCCTGCAGATCCGGGAATAAAATTCTCGAAAGTGATTGATGATGATGACAGGATTGAATGCAATTTTCCGTACAGGCAAGCGATTGGATCACTTATGTACTTAATGATTGGTACACGACCAGACATTGCTTACATTGTAGGAATACTTAGCAGATTTACGGAAAAACCGAACGCAGAGCACTGGAAAGGGGTACAAAGAGTATTAAAGTACTTAAGGGGCACGTCTAGTTGTGGTATAAGCTATTGTATCGGTTCACATGATACAAAAATGTTAGCGTATTGTGACTCCGATTTTGCGGGAGATGTTGACAAACGAGCAAGTACATCTGGTTGGATATGTTTTGTTAATTCTGGTCCTGTAGCTTGGGGCTCGAAGAAGCAAACAGTAACGGCAACATCGACTACGGAAGCCGAGTTCATCGCACTCTGTGCTGTGAGCAAAGAAGTGGTATGGCTCAGGAGACTGTTGTCGGATGTAGACTGTGTGCAAATGAATGCGACAATCATTTATTGCGATAACCAGAGAGCGATAACACTGGTCAAAACTCCAGAGTCAATTAAAGCAACCAAGCATATAGAAGTGCAATTCTTTTTCTCTTGTGAGAAGCAGCAAGCAGGGGAAATTGATGTTAGATATATAAGCACGAACGAGCAATTGGCTGATACTTTAACAAAACCTTTAGCTCGGGAGAAGTTTGAAATGTTTCGAGTGAAGTATGGGATGTGTTGGATGAAGCAGAACGACACAACCTGTTAAATATATATTTAAAAAAAAAAAAAAAATGTTAGTTAATAACACGTCAAAAGTCGGGAGGGAGTGTTAAGAGTTTTTGAATCTTGGCGCCTTTTGAGCGTTTCAGAGCGCTGCCGATAGAGCGACCACTGAAGTCAATACACGATTCGCGTTACTAGTTTTCTCCTTGACTAATGCGGTTGTACTCTTCCGCTTCTCCTTTATTACCGTTTCGAAGTCGCTTTGCGCAAACCACGTTATTATTTTTGCTTTCCGTTTATCCGCTATAATCGTCGATAAATAATAAAATCCATTCGTCGATTCTTGGAGACTTAATCTGGAGTGTTTTCTTTTTGCATTAACCACCCCACAGATCAAACATAAATCTTTAATACCTTTTATTATCCTTATGTTTTTTTTTGTTCGATGAATATTTTTTGAGGTAAAGTGTTCGTAATGAAAAATTAAAAATCCTGAACGGACGCCTAAAAAAATCTAAAAAAAATCAGATACGTTCCTTTTGACCAATATTTCAAACTGGCAGATTATGAAAAAAATTGGGGGTTGAAAAAAAAAGTGGCCCAGTTGAAAAAGAATCGTCCATATATGAGTACGCGTACTACTCTGACCTGTGGCCGGCCCTCTCCGCCACAGGTCAGTCGTTTTCTCACGATTTTTGTCATTCTAAAGGATACCAAAATTCAGTCGGCACTCCTGGCTCACCGATGATTATACAGAAAAAATGTCTCTCTACAACTCTTGTTTGAACATTAATCCCTTATATCCATCCATTCTCAACTAATCGTCGTTATTTCTCTGTGCGAAACTGTTAAACGTTTATGTTTGTGCTCGCGAGGTCGACACACACACACTCACACATCATAAGCCCGTACAGCCCTGTAATCGAGGATAGACACCGAACGTTCTTCACAACGGAGGACAACATTGTTGTCGTTTTTGTTTCTTATTTGGACGTCTCGTTTGTTGGCGGGCGGGACCAGACAGGCGGGCTGATCAAACTTGAGGACAAGTCAGAATCGAGAAATCTTACTTCAAAGGCTATATAGTGTAGCGTAAAAGCCCCGATGTCTCCGCTGCAAGGCTAAAGGCCAGGCACACCCCTTTCCCTTATTTTCTTATATGGGCGCTCGGTGCAGATGCACCGGGAAAAGAGCACGCCCCCGGACCAAGCTGTTCGCCCGACCAGCCGCAGCCACGTTTTCCCCGATAGAGTGGCGGAATTTGACGCCCACCGTGCGTAAGATTCCCCAACGAAAAGGATAAAAAACACTGAACAAAACCGGTTCTCAGAATTACCAATTTATTGAGTAAGTCAGAGAAAATTCATTACTCCCTCACAATTGCAGCTCGTCGCCTCGCACGCACACACACCGAAATACACTCTCTCCCTCAACTCAAAAATCAACTGCGGATACCTCACTCTCACGCGCGCCCATACACGGGCCGTCCGACTTACCTGCGCAACCCCACGGATGACTCGACATTTCCCGGGAATCGAAACGAAAAATTCTATTAAGACGCGACGCTCGCGATTTTAATAAATACTCCTGGGAAATACACTATTTTACAAAACTATAATGACTGTTCTGGGAACTCCGTTCCCGGCAAAACTTACGGAACCGGTAATTAATTTAAGGGCAGGGTAGGTAGTAAAATTACTTTTTGCATTTTTTTTTTTCAACTGAATGCATAATATCTCGAGAATATTGTGTCAAAATTTCAAGTCGATTGGAGCAAAATTGACGACAATATGAGTATTTGAGTGTCCGTTGCTCCGGGCCGGATTTTTATACCTGATCGACAGCGCCGCGATGCGTTCACCCGGAACGATCACCTGGCGCGCTATTGTATTCATTTATAATCCTCAAATCTTTTTCTGGAAAGAAGCGTCTGTTCAGGTAGCGTTGTGTATATTTGAGGCACGGTATGTGAATCAGTTGACCGCTGTATGCCGTGCTGAGCGGTAGCAAGTGACGCTCAAAGTTTAAATCTGTTTTCATTCGTGTTCGCATCTCGAAAAATGCCGCGAAAAATTACTAGAGAGAATCGTGAGAATAGTGGTGAGTTCTTGTGCCGATCGAGAAAAGCGCGCTCCTTAAAAGCGTAAGAACGACGAAGTCATCGCTAATAGCGCGTCAGCGAAAAAAATCAAAAATAGTCCCACTGCAGACATAGAAGAGAAGATATCCAAAAACATTACAGAATAATAGATTTTGTTTTCGTTTTTTCGACTATTGCTACTTTGTTGAAATGTGTGAATGTGATGAAAAAGTTGCATTTCAAACATGCAAAAAGAAGGCCTTGGTTTCAACATCAAATTCACATGTGAAAAGTGTAAACAGAAAAAAACAGAAAAAATCTTGAAAATATACTTCTTTTTTGCCGAATTAACCTTACCCCGCCCTTAAATGAGAGACCGCGTGGTCCAACCGCCGTCGCGGTAAGACCAATTCTAACCAAATTATTGCACATCCAAAAGATACAATAAAGACCAAAATTCGCCCCGAGATGACGGAGAAAGTGACCGGACAAACTCACCGGAACGATGGAGATTTTATTTAATTCCTTATGCCTCGTCAAAAATGCCAAACCCTTGGCCTCGATCCGGAACTCTTCCGGGACCCAAAATCTCCTCAAAAACCAAACTCGCCTCGCCGACTTCCTCGGAACAGCCCTGATTATTGCCCCGTTAATTGGCCCGAGGCCCTCAATCCCCACTCTCATTATCGTACGCCGTCGGGGCGCCCAGGCGACCAACTCTGACCCCCGCGACACCTACTTTCTGAGATTTCGCACCGTTTGCCCTCTACCAATGCGGGAGCTATGCTATTACGAGACATGCTACTCTCTTCGCTCATAATGCTGGCTCTCTCCTACTCACGCTCCGGGATAGGAATATGACGCGAGTCAACGACTGATGCTCCGCCCGTCGTCGGTCTCGCTTGCACTCACGCTCGGGGACCATTAACCAGCTCACTCTTTCGCGTCACCGCACGTTTGCTGCTTCTTTTCTACTCATGCTGGAAGTCAGCGGCAGGCCCTCTGTTCCTCGGGTGACCCGATTCTCGAGTTGAAATTTATTATTATCATCATTAATTAAGTATATCCTCATCAAGTTCCGAATAAAAGTTTTCGTCTTCTCATGGTCCAACATCGATGTTTCCAGAAGACACCAAACATAAAAAACACAAGTGCCCGACGAACCGGCATATG
The DNA here is from genome assembly GCA_963971145.1 of Sussaba pulchella. Taxonomy (NCBI): domain Eukaryota; kingdom Metazoa; phylum Arthropoda; class Insecta; order Hymenoptera; family Ichneumonidae; genus Sussaba; species Sussaba pulchella. The sequence continues at coordinate 42,933 of CAXAQZ010000046.1, forward strand.
CCCCGGAGGCATAATACGCCCGGGGGGAGGGATTAAGTCCCCTATAATCGGGAAGTAAAAAAAAATCCAAAAAAAATCAAGAAATTCAAAAAAAAATTGAATAAAAATTTTCTTGTATCGCATTATCAGTTTTAGAGAAAACGTTAACGAAAGAATTTTTGAATTATGTTTTTTGTACTAAACTGAAAAACTACTTGACTGAATTGGACCAAAATCTAATCAGCTCTAGTTTCAGCAAGACATCGATTGCATCATCGATCATTCCGAACGCGTCATTAGTTTTGGAGAAAACGTTAACGAAACATTGATCAAATACGTACGAACGTACGTACGTACGTACACACACACACACAAACATTTTGCTCAAAATAGGCTCAAATGACCCCAATGACCTAGAAACATGAAGATCTGACATAAAAACGATTTTCGATTTTTAGGGTCATTACAACATCTTCCCTATAATCGGGAAGTTAATTATCATGAATCGTTATTATTATTAACGCCCGGCTGAAAACGGGAGTTATGTGTTTCGTCGTGAGCAACGTGAATTGGCGTTTTGTTGGAAATGCTTTACCGGCCAAACGGCTGATTTTCTTCTTACAAATTGATGTACATCGGTGTCGGAAGTCACAGAGAGGGTTAAGCTTCCATAATATTTACGATCAGATCTCAACTCGCGGAGATATTAAAAGTAGAAATTTGAACGTTTTCGAACGTTTTTCTCAAATCGCAATTTTGATGGGTTCGACTGCATAAATCGCAGACTTCACGGCATCATCTACTGTGACAGCGCGTGTATAAGTGTAGTGGAACGTATCCGTGTGCTTTGCATGAAGGCTCTGGACGATATCGCTGAGTGCGAGAGAGACAGCGCCAATGGTCGATCGTTTTAACCTCGAAACAGAACTTTCAACGGAATTTTTTTTTTTTTTCTCGAGTGATTCAGAGTGAAAATTTTTTATCAATTGATTTCACGTATAAACGATATTTTTTTAAAGAGTACACTTTCCATTCAACGTTCAATAATTAGCTAGTTAGCAGGATTGATCTACTGACGATTTAATCAAGCACGTCGAATTAATAATTCTGGATACTTGTATTCGGGCGTGAAATTGAGATGTATGTGAATGTGGAGGTTAGGTCGGATGACGTGGTTATGCCCGGTGATATTGTTTTATTTATGGCCATCAACTGATTTCACGTACGAACGATATTGTTTAATGAGTTCATTCTTTTTTATTCAACGTATGATAATGTTATCAGGATTGTGAGAAACGTGAATATTGATGTTCAGCTGGACGATGTGGTTATGCCCAGTGATATTGTTTACCTCGGTGGAATTGGCAATTCGAAAGAAAAAAATTGTTGTCGGATTCAATTTTTTACTTTAGCCTCCAACCGACAAAACTTTAGACACAGCGATTTGTCAGAATGCACAATATTGCATATATATAATATATATATAATATTGCATATATTATATATATATATATGGGGAAAGCCCGCTCAATTCGAACGGGTCAAAACCCTCACCCCTTCAGAAATGGTTGGCAATTTTTTATTTAGTTTGGGGTAACCCAAAAACATCTTGATTTTTTTGGAAATTTTCCCACCGCCCCCTCCCCCTTGGAAAAATTAAAAGAATGAAAAATAAGAGAAATCAGACTGAGCGATATTTTTAAAATCGATGAATTTTTTTTCATGTATTCTGTGCTCAAAAAAATCAAGTTTCTATATAAATTCAGAATGGGATCTTTTTTGCTTATATTTGATTTTTTGATTTTTATTTTTGGAAACTAGGAAAATTCCGACAAACATTAAAAATAATAATTTTTGTTTTTGCTTTTAAATCAACAAAAAATAAATCATTCTCGTCAAAAATTCAATATCTTGGTTTTTTCGGCTTCAATATCGATTTATTTTATTTGGACATGGTTCTTGCATTTCCTCCAACCTGAACCTGGGTGAAAACGGCAGAGCGATATTTTTAAAATCGATGCATTTTTTTTCATGTATTCTGTGCTTGAAAAAATCAATATTCCATATAAATTGAGAGTGGGATCTTTTTTGCTTTTATTTAAAAAAAAATTTTTTTTTTTCGGAACTATGAAAATTCCGACAAACATTAAGATTAATAATTTTAGTTTTTTTTAAAAAATCGATAAAAAATAAATCATTCGTATGAAAAAATCGATATCTTAATTTTTGCGGCTTGAATATCGATTCATTTTATTTGGACTTGTTTTTTGCATTTCCTCCAGTCTTTGAATTTTTTGAAGCCCCTTAGATACATCCTATCCTCTTACTGCACCTTCCTTACGTTCATATTACATTTTTTAGGGACCTGGGGTTAGTTGCAAAGTTATGGAACGAAAAAAAAGATGCTAAAAACAAAATTTTCATACAAACCCGGGTCAAAAAAGCAGAGCGATATTTTTAAAATCGATGAATTCTTTTTCATGTATTCTGTGCTTGAAAAAATCAATATTCTATATAAATTTAGAATGGGATCTTTTTTGCTTATATTTTATTTTTAATTATTAATTTTTGAAAACTATGAAAATTTTGACAAACTTCAAAAATGGAGATTTTAGTTTTTTTAAGAAAATCAATTAAAAATAAATCATTCTTATGAAAAAACCGATATCTTGATTTTTTCGACTTAAATATCGACTTTTAATAATTCATTCACTTTTGTTTTCTTTTTCGTTAAGTTGGAGTCTCACAAGGCTTTTGATTGGGAGTTTACACAAGTTATATTAAGCACAGAATACATGAAAAAAAATTCATCGATTTTAAAAATATCGCTCTGCCTTTTTCACCCGGGTTTATATGAAAATAATGTTTTTAGCATCCTTTTTTTCGTTCCATAAATTTGCAGCTAACCCCAGGTCCCTCAAAAAACGTAATGTGAACACTGGGGAGGTGCAGTAAGAGGATAGGATGTATCTAAGGGGCTGTGAAAAATTCAAAGACTGGAGGAAATGCAAAAACCAAGTCCAAATAAAATGAATCGATATTCGAGCCGAAAAAATCAAGATATCGATTTTTTCATAAGAATGATTTATTTTCAATTGATTTTCTTAAAAAAACTAAAATCTCCATTTTTAAAGTTTGTCAAAATTTTCATAGTTTTCAAAAATTAATAATTAAACGATTAAACGAACTTACCTAAGTGAAGTTCTATCGTAATTGTAAGAAGCGCCTTCTCCGAAGATCACATGGTAGTACCCCCCCTTTATGCCAGTCTTGCCACAAGGTTTATAGTTACAAAGTTTTTCCCCCAGCGCCCGTGATCCGTAATCCCCGGCGTCTGGTTCCATTCCATCATTGATTCAAAGTGCTACCGTATCATATTGGGGCTATTCACAAATAGCAAGGGAATAAAAATGGGTGGGAGACTGATCTTCGGAGAAGGCGCTTCTTACAATTACGATAGAACTTCACTTAGGTAAGTTCGTTTAATCGTTTAATTGTATTCCGCGCCTTCTCCTCAGATCACATGGTAGATGTTTATAGACGATACGGTAGAAATAATGAGATGAACTGTGCTGGACATGCATTTTTTACTTAATGCAAAACATATTCTCAATTCGAAAAGAAAACACTTCAACCATAAATTTACGTTAAATCTACGCAACCTTAGTATATTTATTATAATCTCAATACGGTCTTGGCGAAGCTACCACGATCTTGCTCAATTTCCCGATCGTAAAACCTTGCGAAGGTTTCAGATGCCGAGGTCCATCCTGCAGTCTTTCTTATGGTGTCTATATTGACTCCGTCTCTTCTTGCAGCTGATGTCGATGCATGCCTCGTGCTATAGGCCGAAAAAACCCTCGTATCTACTCCACTCTGCTGTAGAGTAATCTTAATCCACCTGCTTAACGTTTGAGTCGAAACGGCCTTATGCGGTTTCTTCCAAGAAATGAATAATGCCGTCTCATCTTGCCGAAGGTGCTTCGTTTTTGATACGTACTCTTCCACTGCCGATGCAACACAGATAGCCGGATAGTCCTTAAGAATCGGTAAAATCAGTGTCGGTTGTGACTTATTATGCTTCGAGGTCTTTAAGCGCGCCGGAATCTTAATTTCCACTCGGTCTGCAATTCTTTGCAAATTTCGTACATCAATTGCTGATAACGTTTGCATCCTGTGGCCCGTAGCGAGAGCTAGCAGCGTGACTGTCTTTCGAGACAGTGCTTCCAGAGGGACATTGTCATACGGAAACCATTTCTCCAAAAAATCTAATACGATTTTAGGATCCCAAGTGGTGTCATATTTTGGTTCTGATGGTCGCAGCCTAGATACTCCTTTGCAAAAACGTTTTATTATCGAATCCAGTCCGACGTGCGGTCCGATAATTAAGGAAATGGCCGATCTCGCTGAATTTATAGACCCGTACGACGCTCCATTCTTATATTCGTTCGTTAAGAATTCCAAAATTTCCGGAATTCGTGCCTCAAAGACCTGAACTTTCGATGAATGGCAGAACTGCCACCATTTTTTAAGGGTTCCTTCGTATTGACGAATTGACGAGTCACTTAGAGACGCCAAAGCTATTTTCGCCGACTCTTCGGGCATTCCTTTTAAGACGTACGCCTGCTGGATGATATCCCTGCCACCAGGGAAAGCTGGGACCATAACGGGTGTGGTTGTCTATCGGACGAACGTAACAAATTAATACCGGGCTTGAAAATAATCGGTTGGGATTCAAACATTTCCATGCTTCGAGGATACCAAGTCTGAGAAGGCCAGTTAGGTATAACTAAAATGCCTCTAGCACCATTGCTACAAATCTTTTTTAACACTCTTGGAATTATCGCGAAGGGTGGAAACGCGTAGAAAAATTGTTGGCCCCAATCAATTGTAAACGCATCAACAGACACCGCGTTGGGATCTTTCTTCCACGAAACATAATTTGTGCATTTTGCATTGATTCTACTTGCAAATAAGTCAATACTTGGTTTCCCAAATTTCCTGCAAATCTCCCTAAAAGCTGATGGCGCTATTTCGAATTCCGTTTCGGGTTCCAACCTTCTTGATTCGAAATCCGCGATCGTATTTTCTTTAGATTTAATGTATGAAGCAAAAATCGTTAGATTTCGTTCCTCACACCATTGCCACATTTGTTTCGATTTACGGCTTAATTTCTCGATTTGTGTTCCACCCATATGGTTAATGTAAGCAATGGCGGTAGTGTTGTCTACCCTCAATAAAATGTCACAATTTTGCTTGTTGTTTGCAAAGCACTTCAAACCGAAAAATGCAGCCACGAGTTCTAGATAATTTATATGATTATTTTTCTCTGTTTCGCTCCAATGCCCGTGCGCTTTTTCCCCATTGACACATGCCCCCCATCCAGATAAGGATGCATCCGAAAAAATTTCCATACAGAATTTTCTTACCGTGATCGACTTAAAAGACGTTACCACATTGGATTTCCACCACGTGAAATCCTCTTGAGTATTCGATGATATAACCATTCTAGCATCAAAATTATCGCAATTTTTTCTCAGAGCGTGTTGTTTTTCACGCTCCAAGTCTTTCACATAAGCCCAACCATATTTAACCGCCTGGCAGCATGAGCAGAGTGTTCCTATCAGCGATGCGAAATCGCGTATTTTACATGTGCGCAACTTTTCATACTTTCCAATCAATTTAAGTACGGCCAGTTTTTTATCTGTTGGCAGTTCAATTTTCATTTCTGCCGAGTTTAGAATGAATCCCAAAAATTTACATTTTTTAGATGGGATTAAGTGACTCTTAGCCTGATTAATAACAAAACCTAACCTGTATCCAAGAGTGTACACGTTTCCATCACATTTTCTGCGCATTCTTTCTCGGAACCTCCGAGCAACCATATATCATCTAGGTAAATAACCGATGTATATCCGCGACCTCTGAGTTGAGTTATTACCGGCTTCATAATTTTGGTAAACACGTATGGCGCCGTATTAAGGCCGAAGGGCAAGCATGTGAACTCAAAGAGTTGTTCATTAAACCGGAAACGCAAGAATTTTCTATAAGACGGTTCTATGGGTACCAGGTAATACGCGTCTTTCAAATCTATCGTTGCCATGAAACAATCTGAATGCATCAGATCCTGGACTACTCGTATATCCTCTAACTTAAAATGTACGGTTTCGATAAATTTGTTAAGATTCTTCAAATTCAAGATAAGACGACTAGAGCCATCAGGCTTTGGCACTAAGAAAATTTTGGAGATGAACTGACCCGATTCTTCCTGACAACTATGAATTGCTCCGGTATTCGTTAGCTTCTCAATTTGTTGACGGATTTGAGCTTTCTCTTTTTCTGACCAAGAAGGCTCTGTCGGTGGTATATTTTGAACTACTTTTGTCACAAATGGTATCTTGTATCCATTAATCCATTCGGCAATAATCTCGGTACCACTGAGCTCTTTCCAAGCCGGTAAAAATTGTTTCAATCTACCCGCTCGGCTACTTACCAGATTTTCTACCTCTTGTAATGATTCGGACGTCCTCTCGTCGATGGCTTGTGATAACTCGTGCCTCTCTGATACGAGCTCGGCTTGTAATTTTGGTACGTTGATTTGTATTGCCCGCTCGTCGACGCTCTGCGACCCCGGGTTGATTGCCGGGCCGGGCCTTTCCAGTTTTTTGAAGGCTGTGCAGATATCGAAGCTTTTTCTGTTGGTTTTAATTCTTTTGAGGAGCGCGCCAGTGATTTTGCCGTTTTCAGTGTTTCTTCTAAATCTTTCCCGAACAACCATTCATCCGTGCTCGTGGCGTTTAACGTGTCCTTCATAGCTGCGTTTAGGTTTGCGAGAATAATTAAACGTCTCGTCTTTGATTCTTCTCGTTGCAGGTCTAAAAGAACTCTCGAAATATCACTCAAGGTTGTCAATAATGACATCGAGTCCGGCGTAACACCCATAAGGAGAGTCGAAATCAGTGGTCCTAACGCCGCGAGACAAAGCGATACTTCTCGTTGCTTTTCCACCATTCTGTTGTCTCTTATAACAATGGGCTCAAAAAGAGATGCTTTCACCTCTGCATTCAGTTTTGGAGGCTCTATTATGGTACTATTCTCCGGGACCGGATATTTTTTGAATAGCTCTTTCCGTTCGTCCGTAGGAAGACTTTCTTTGAGGATAGCCTTCCATCTAATGAAGATATCGTTGTGTATGGCCGAACCGAGCGGCTTTTCCGCATCTAGACACGTTCCTATCGCTTTGAGTAATTTCTCATCAAGCACTGGATCCTTCTGTGTTTCTATTGGGGCCATTGTCCCCTCGTTTGTCGCAGACACGAGACTTGGCTGTGTTAATCCCACTCGTGTTGACAGCGGACGTATTGGACTCGGCTTATTTGCATGTGACTGCGATTTTTCCCAGTCTGTATTGAGCAGAGGACTTTTTTGAATGTCAGCCAATAGTTGGCCCACTGGTATCAACGGAGTACGTTGAGTTCGGTGCGGTGAATCCGATTGTTCTGACGAGGATTCTTTACCTGTAGAACAATTATTCCGTACCTGAATATATATGTGTATTCGTATACTCTAATTGGCTGCCAATGTTGTATGTGAATACGTTGTAAATCAGTAACTTGACTGGAATTATATTTATGATAATAATATACATTATTCGGTACTTGACCGTATACTTTTCCAGTACATAATGTATCCGACCTTGTCTTTATTCGTTCAATTATTTCGAAACTTGTTCGTTAAGTACATTGCAAATCTTGTTTGTATGTCTTTCAGAAACTTGTTCTGTTCCGCGTTTGTTCGATGACGCGCTATACCACCGGTCTGCGAACAAAAGAGAGGTTATGTTACGTTTACTTACGTTTCTTCTTCAATCGCCGAATTTTTTCCTTCTGTCTCCGCATTTCTTTCTTCAACCGTTTTAGATCCTTCTTTACATTTTCCTCGTCTTCTGAACGCTTACGTTTATATCCCATATTATCTTTATTAACTTTCTCAGCACAGTTAAAATTCTACGATGTGGCTTTCCTAGCACAAGGAAAAAGAATGATGGAATGGAACCAGACGCCGGGGATTACGGATCACGGGCGCTGGGGGAAAAACTTTGTAACTATAAACCTTGTGGCAAGACTGGCATAAAGGGGGGGTACTACCATGTGATCTGAGGAGAAGGCGCGGAATACAATTAAAAATAAAATATAAGCAAAAAAGATCCCATTCTAAATTTATATAGAATATTGATTTTTTCAAGCACAGAATACATGAAAAAGAATTCATCGATTTTAAAAATATCGCTCTGCTTTTTTCACCCGGGTTTGTATGAAAATTTTGTTTTTAGCATCCTTTTTTTCGTTCCATAACTTTGCAACTAACCCCAGGTCCCTAAAAAATGTAATATGAACGTGAGGAAGGTGCAGTAAGAGGATAGGATGTATCTAAGGGGCTTTAAAAAATTCAAAGACTGGAGGAAATGCAAAAAACAAGTCCAAATAAAATGAATCGATATTCAAGCCGCAAAAATCAAGATATCGATTTTTTCATACGAATGATTTATTTTTTATTGATTTAAAAAAAAAACTAAAATTATTAATCTTAATGTTTGTCGGAATTTTCATAGTTCCGAAAAAAAAAAAAATTTTTTTTAAATAAAAGCAAAAAAGATCCCACGCTCAATTTATATGGAATATTGATTTTTTCAAGCACAGAATACATGAAAAAAAATGCATCGATTTTAAAAATATCGCTCTGCCTTTTTCACCCAGGTTCAGATTGGAGGAAATGCAAGAACCATGTCCAAATAAAATAAATCGATATTGAAGCCGAAAAAATCAACATATTGAATTTTTCACAAGAATGATTTATTTTTTGTTGATTTAAAAGCAAAAACCAAAATTATTATTTTTAATGTTTGTCGGAATTTTCCTAGTTTCGAGAAATAAAAATCAAAAAATCAAATATAAGCAAAAAAGATCCCATTCTGAATTTATATAGAAACTTGATTTTTCCGAGCACAGAATACATGAAAAAAAATTCATCGATTTTAAAAATATCGCTCAGTCTGATTTCTCTTATTTTTCATTCTTTTAATTTTTCTAAGGGGGAGGGGGCGGTGGGAAAATTTCCAAAAAAATCAAGAGACGTTTTTGGGTTACCCCAAACTGAATAAAAAATTGCCAACCATTTCTGAAGGGGTGAGGGTTTTGACCCGTTCGAATTGAGCGGGCTTTCCCCATATATATATATATATATATATATATATAATATTTGTTTTCATTGTTTTTCCTATATGAGTCAGGTCCTTTTCGAAGCAGCATTCATTCAGTGTTCACCTGCTTAAGACATATTCAAAACCTATAATGACTGGGAAGGACAAGCGGAATGCGCTGACATCTGGTCAAGGCTACGTCGAGCCGCGCTCGAAAACTGTACAATGCGCAGACATTTGGTCTAGGCTACATAGATCCGCGCTTCAAATCTCCATAATGCACTGAGATTTGGTCAAGGCTGTATTAAGCCGCCCTCAAGACTCCACGATGGGCTGACAATTTGTCATGGCTACATGGAGCCGCGCTGAACAATCACATGATGCGCTGACATTTCGCTGAGACTGTACTCAACTGCGCCCAAGGACAACCAGCATGTGCCGCAGCTAGTCGATACTTTCAAAGTCTTGTCTCATCAAATTTCTATACAGTGGTCACGTTTTACGATATTGAATCGATAAACAATAGTACATTATGACACTAGTAGGAAAAATTGTTTTGTGACGTGGACGTCTTGTTTGAGCTAAATGATTTCAATCATTGGCGGACGTGGAGAAAATTATATCGAAGTATCTTTAAAAAGTATGAAATAAAATAAATTTAAAAAATTTCTAAAAACTCCCGACTGGAGTAAAAATCGAACACAAAAAAAATTAGAACGAAAAAAAAGTAATCTGATAGAAAGCATGAATAAAATTCATGAATCTAAAAAGAATACAACAAATTAATGAATTTCGAATGGAAAAAACAAATTAGTGAAATTAAAAGAATGAAATGAATAAATAAATTCAAAAAGGATGAAATAATTCAAGAAGTCATCTTAGTTTATTCATAGTTTGAATTATGATCGTTTGTTTGTATGAGTTCAATTTTTTGAATCGTTGTAATTTTCTCACTGCCCTCAATTCAGTCAGGAGACGTCATTTATTAACCATAAATATGATATAGGATATAGATGTTTGACAGTGCAAAGAAGACGCCATTAGATAATTGAACATGAAGACGATCTGGATTTAGATGTTCGACGATACGAAAGAAAACGTCTCCCGACTGAATTGAGGGCAGTGAGAAAATTACCACGATTTAAAAAATTGAACTCATACAAACAAACGATCATAATTCAAACTATGAATAAACTAAGATGACTTCTTGAATTATTTCATCCTTTTTGAATTTATTTATTTATTTCATTCTTTTAATTTCACTAATTTGTTTTTTTCATTCTAAATTCATTAATTTGTTGTATTCTTTTTAGATTCATGAATTTGATTCATGCTTTCTATCAGATTACTTTTTTTTCGTTCTAATTTTTTTTGTGTTCGATTTTTACTCCAGTCGGGAGTTTTTTTTAATTTTTTAAATTTATTATTATTCATTTCGTTGCTCCGACCCATGCTTACAGATAACGTTGGTATGCGTTGGTATGAGGTACTGCAAGGTATGAAATTATTTTTCTAAAAACAACCTATGAATGCTTTTGGTTGTGGAAAGAACTACGTATGCATGCAGATACATGTAAGAGGAAAAATTATAACAATAATTCTTCATGATTTTTATAATTATCTACGTTTCATACTGCTATTTTATTTAATTGAGCAGTATAGCAGAACCGCGCGCGAGAGAAAGACGGCGTAGAGGACTCGAACAACAAAGGGTACACCTCCGTAGCCCAGCTTCCAGCCCTAATGAGAGAGAACTCCCGCGCGAGTACAAGAGAGACAGGGCCAGAGTAGCAATGGCCAGCAGTTAACTTCCAGCATAAGTCGGAGAGGAACAACGGGAGCGTAGGGATGACACAAGCGAAAAAGTGAGCTGGATAATGGTCCCTGAGCGTGGATAAAAGTGAGACCGATTCTAGGCGGAGCGAAGCAATCTCGACGTCGCGCGAGGAAGAGAGGGTTAGCAGATAACTTCCAGCGCGAGTACAAGAGGAACAGCGCGAGCTTAGTAATGTAGCGTTAAAAAGAGTGAGCTGGTTAATGACCGAGCGTGAGTAGAAGCGAGAGCAATGTTGGGCGCAGCAGAACTAGATTCCATTCTATGCGTGCACACGGACAAGAGGCGCAGTGCCTCTAAATTCGGCTCTCAGGGTCTCGTACTAATCTCAGGGGCTCTGGGGGCCTATCGAATTCTCCCATAAGAAGTGAGGTTCCATGTAAATCGTTCGTCTTTGGATGGAGGCGGCAGATACATACTGTTTTTTTTATACGATTCGAAAGAAATTTTTTTTTTTGTTCAAGCCAAGAAAGTTTCCACAGCAATCGTACAAATTAATAACGGGAACGTCGTCGTTGCCTCCGCCATCAATTCAAAACGAAATGAAAGTTTTGCCGTCTTTCGCAAACGCCTTGTTCTTGTCGCTTTGTCATTGTGAGCCCTGTTAACTGCATTTCCGACGAAGTGAGCCAACGACAAAATGCACATGTTTTGGAACGTACGCTGTGACACTCACTGCATGTTCGTGGCCCCCAAGCCTAGGTACTCTGTCGTTCTTCATCAGCTTATCGGCAACCTCAAATAAGCTTTCACTGCGAAGTCGTAATTCTGGTCCAAGAACATCTAACAAAGCGCCGCCGATGAGCTTAAGCAGCTGGAATAGAGCCATGCTCGGGAACGTCAGACCACCTCTGCTCATGAGCGATACGGTCTCTTTCCTGTGGCGTCTTGCTTATGAGTGTTCTTAGGCACGACGCACTTCAACGATGCTTTTTATTTTTCGTGCGATGTATCCAGCCACGTAGGCCTCCGCATATGTGTGCAAATCCTCACAGGTAGACCAATTGTCTGACGTCACGTTGAATTTATCGAAGTCTGTTCCTTTGTCTATTGCCCAGGCATTATCGCCGATTTTGTCTAATCGTTCTAGCCATTCTTTTTTTCTATTGTCATTCATCGCTGTATTTCAAAACCAACAAGGATCTGCAAAATGTGCGATCCTGTAACGTTCGTTCCTTGCGGCGGTTTGATCAGCGAATAAATGCTGAGTAAGCGAAATACACGTGTGCACATTGTAGCATCAGGTTGATCGTTGCTGCCGCAAGCACTTCTCATCATGCCGTTAACTCGCTGTCAACAGGGAAATTAATCGAGTACAGTCATACATAAAAAAACAATCTAAACAAACTAAAAGGAGAAACTGTCCCACTAATTAATAAAGCAGTAAAACTCATGTTTACGTTCCTCGAAAAAACCGACTAGTTCCATGACTCAACCATGCAGTTATTCATGATGTCACTATAAATTGGCTTGTTTTTTTTTATTTCGTGTAGAACTTACACTACCGCTCAGAAATATCAGGACACTGACCACGCGCGCTGCCAGGAATCACTACTGTCTTTGAACGACGATAACTCCGCGAGAAAAATCGCTATAATTTTTTTTTTTACCGTTAGAAAGCCTATGATATTCTGAATCAAATGATCTCCATTCGATAATACTGCCGCAATTAAGTACTGAGATTGAATGTAAAAATCATTGAAAAAAAATTAAGATTTTTGCGAAATTTTCTTCGTCGACTTCAACTCGCTGCCAAACCTAGAAAAATTTTTTCACGAGTCCAAAATTTAGTATCGCTAATCGTCGCAATCTTAACTTTATTTTGAGCCGAAAAAACATGAAAAATCTCAATGGGTTCTTGAGTAATTGGAAAAATTGTACAGGCGTGCATCATTCGTCAGCGAGCCACCGATCGCGCGACTCGGCAGTCTCGGCTGCCTTCTCATCCGTGAAGGCAGGACCGAAACGGACCATGAGCAGAGCGGGCGCTTGAGCGGGGTACAGTTTCGTCCGCACATTTTCGTTTCGATATTTTCTTTAATTAGTTTTGAGCTGCATTTGTATCACCAAATAATGATTCCAGTGTTGCAAATGAAATCAAACGGTGAGGAATGAATGACATAAAAAGTTAAAACTTATTCATTAGTATTGACTTTGAAAAATCGATTCTGAAATATTTTGTTACTGGTGTTGTGCCCCGCGATTTTCAAGTATATTTTTGTCATTATAGATTTATATAAACAATAAATTCTCGAAACAATTATACGTTTCTCACGATAATTGTTTCTCACGATTGAACATCGCTGACTTTAAGTCAGGTGATAAAATTAGAAGAATAAAATAACACGACGCGAAGCACTGGAAATACCGATTTCCGTTACTACGATAGAACTCATTCCGAGAAACCGTACCATGGGAACGCTGAATAAGAACCACGCGACTGGCTGGGAACAGCCAGACAACACAAAACTGCAAAATCAGCTTTTCGACGACGAGCCTCGAAGAACCGAAAGCTCGCCATCGAAAAGTCAGTCTTGAACGAAAGATCAAGTCGAACGGTCCTCTGATCATCAGACTCCCGTGCCGCGATAGAATTTCCTCGTCGATACTTTGTAAAAAGCGCGAATAGAAATATCTAATAGAAACCCGCGGCGCGGTAAACGTGATACGTTGCACCGCGATAATAAAGTGTTAGTCCGAGTCATCGAGAATAACATCTACTGTGTAAAAACCCAAAAACCATAATAAATTCGAAGCGTGTCTGTATTTTATGAGTTAATACTTATTTGTGGCAAGAGATCCCGACTTATCCCTCCTGCCCCGTAATCTGAAGATTCGAGGAGACACGGGTCATCCGGGGGACACAACACTGGTAAATAAAATATTCTTCCTACTTACGCATACGAGTTATGTAGAAGATTCTCAACATTTTCGAAAGTAAAAATTATCTTTAAAAAATCGAGTACACGAACTTTAATATTCTTTTATTACAAAAAGAATACGATTATTTGATTTTTCGGCCATACACTGGGACATGGTTTTCAAAACCATCATCGTCACACTTTGAACTAATGTTTTGAATCGTTATCGTTTCGGAAAGCGAATTACATAAAAAATGTCGTGATAAACTTCCGTTCCGGATCTATTGCATTTTTTGCAGATCACTGGTTTTACCATTGTGAAAACCATCAACCACCAAGGAATCTTTTCAGATTTTCCGGTTCAAGCATTTTTTCAGCATCAACTTGCTCTTTCATGTGAACTGAAATTTTTGCGGGAGCAAGCCACTGTAAGAAGCTCTGGAAAGAAGGTATTTTTGCGATTTTTTTTCCGCCGAAAATTATTACCGGATCTATTTGAAATGTTGACCGTGCTTTGTTGATATGAGAACGAGATGAGATAACCCCTTTCCGCAGAAGTTACCACGACGAAAAAAATGTCCAATTCGGTTGACAGCAATTAGCCGATACGGTGCATCCGAAATTAAAAAATAAGAAAGATTCATAATCGTTATCTCAGTGGCTATCGTTCTTCTTGGGGGAATATTTCTAGCTAAAAAAAATAGCAGACAATTATCCTACCTACTTACGCATAAATGTTGTACGGAAAAATTTCAAACGGTTTTTATTCAAAAAAGAATGGAGCTATTCATTTATTCTTTCCAACGACGATGTATTATAAAAACGTAATATCACAACTAAAATTTTTCAAATTTTTAACTCTTTATTGTTATCGGAAAGCAAATTACATAAAAAATGTCGTGATAAACTTACGTACCATTGTACTTTCTTGATAATAACCAATTTTTTTACGGGAGCAAACCACTGTAACGAGCTGAAGAAAGAAGGTATTTTTGCGATTTTTTTCGCCGAAAGTTATCATCGGATTTGTTTGAAATATTTATGACGCTCTGTTCATATAACAACGAGATGAAAAAATGTATCAATAATCCTTCAGTCCGCCTCTCGCATCCACCCCCGCCCGCAGGAGTTACCACTGTAAAAAAAAAACATCCAATCCTGGTTGACAGCAATTGGCCGATACGTTGCATCCGAAATCAATAAATAAACAGTTCGTGTACTCGATTTTTTAAAGATAACTTTTACTTTCAAAAATGTTGAGAATCTTCTACATAACTCGTATGCGTAAGTAGGAAGAATATTTGATTTACCAGTAACAAAATATTTCAGAATCGATTTTTCAAAGTCAATACTAATGAATAAGTTTTAACTTTTTATGTCATTCATTCCTCACCGTTTGATTTCATTTGCAACACTGGAATCATTATTTGGTGATACAAATGCAGCTCAAAACTAATTAAAGAAAATATCGAAACGAAAATGTGCGGACGAAACTGTACCCCGCTCAAGCGCCCGCTCTGCTCATGGTCCGTTACGGTCCTGCCTTCACGGATGAGAAGGCAGCCGAGACTGCCGAGTCGCGCGATCGGTGGCTCGCTGACGAATGATGCACGCCTGTACAATTTTTCCAATTACTCAAGAACCCATTGAGATTTTTCATGTTTTTTCGGCTCAAAATAAAGTTAAGATTGCGACGATTAGCGATACTAAATTTTGGACTCGTGAAAAAATTTTTCTAGGTTTGGCAGCGAGTTGAAGTCGACGAAGAAAATTTCGCAAAAATCTTAATTTTTTTTCAATGATTTTTACATTCAATCTCAGTACTTAATTGCGGCAGTATTATCGAATGGAGATCATTTGATTCAGAATATCATAGGCTTTCTAACGGTAAAAAAAAAAAATTATAGCGATTTTTCTCGCGGAGTTATCGTCGTTCAAAGACAGTAGTGATTCCTGGCAGCGCGCGTGGTTAGTGTCCTGATATTTCTGAGCGGTAGTGTAGGTTAAAGTAAGAAACGTATAAGAGGATTGTGATTGTTAAAAGTTTCCTTTCAGGGATCCGAACTGCACCACAATTACAAAATTCCAAATTAAAACTTGTTGACGTCAAATTTACTTACCAAAGTTTCGTTCCGTAACATCGATGCATTTCTCGTAGTTTTCATGAGATGCGGTGTGTCTGAAACGAACCATGGTCGCGGGCTATCGTCGGTCGCCAGAAGGTCGCAAGGGTGCTTACAGCTCACGTTTCCTTCTTTTATGCTAAGCGATGTACAGACGCCACGGTTCGAGGATGCGCCATCCGTGACAATTCCATCGACGAAGGAATCGGCGCTTTCGATCAGAATCACGCAGTCGACTATTAGTTTTTCGAGGACGATACTTTTCGCGCAGCCTTCGCTCAACTTCATCTCGTCAACGAGAAGCGTTTCTTAAAAACCGACATTAAGCATTTTCAATTTGAAAACCCATCTTACAGAACTCACCTCTTCTATCAGCCGGGTCCATTTATGCAGCCTTCGTCTTTAAGCACATAAATATTCCTTGGTGAAAGCGTAAGTGCCACCTATTCACTTCACGTACGACCCGAGCGTATTTGGGTGCGGCAGCGGGAGAACGTTCCTGTCTTGCAGGTGGCAATACCCTTTATTGCTTTTGATGCGTAATAAAAGACGGTTATGCACCCACTGTCGGGAGTAACGTTTTCCGTTCGGACCTTTTGCTTTCGCCGTCATCAGGCAGGTTCGAATGGCCACTTGCTGTTTGAGAAGTAAATGATCGTTGCTTCATCAATTACCTCTTTGTTCCGGAAGCTACATTTGTTTCGAGCACGGATTATCTTCGATTTCAACCTCTTCGTCTAAAGCACGAATATTACAGCTTACAAGGGGAGGACACGGTGGCTACATGGCCGATCGACTTGAAATTTACACAGTCGATAGTTAATCGAAAATAATTAGACACCTATCCCGGCTTTCGCTATAGTGGGCCGAAGTTTTCGAGATATTTAATTTTTTTTTTCGAAAATTTTCGCCGGATGAGCCAGTACCGCTGAGACGCTCATCGTTTCAACGGCAGCGGTAGCCGAGTGGTTAAAAGCGCGGATTGCTTATCTGCGGAATCGCTGCCCCGGGTTCAAACCTCGTTCGGGTAAACTTTTTTTTCTCTTTTTTCAATTACATTTATTGAAAACATTGTGAAATACATCCTTAAACATTTTTTCAATTAGTTTAAATAAAACAAAAAAAAAATTGGACGAATTCATCCCTAAAAATCATCATTTCCTAAAAATTATTTTGTAACTCAAAATACTTCCCAAATTTTTTCTATCGTGGTTTCTGCTGACGAAACCGGTTCTTGAAATGGGACGGGATTAACTGAACAATGGGATAATACCAGGCAGCTGTACTACCTGGTCGAACACTCGATTATCCATCATCAATTGAGCTCCCCGGTGTTCAATAGGATGATAAAGTATGCTTGGTACGCCTCGAAATTATTGCCCGAAAAAATTGCCTTCGACAATGTTAACGAAGTTTGCTTCCCGTTAACATTAGCCCGAGAGCATTGCAAATGTAACGAGGTAGCGTTCATTAAATGTGCAAGGTGTAGAGAAACACTATGTTTCGAGTGTTTCTACGAAAATTATCACCTGAAAAGTTGCCCATGACAAACTAATTAATAAATCGCGACGATGGAAAAACGATAAAAAATCTGTCTCATTTTAAACCCTATCCTTGCAAATTTTATTCAAAAAATTTTAATTCATTGGAAAAATGTTTAAGGATGTATTTCACAATGTTTTTAATGAATATAATTGAAAAAAGAAAAAAAAAAGTTTACCCAAAAGGGGTTTGAACCTGAGGCAGTGATTCCGCACACTAGCAATCCGCGCTTTTAACCACTCGGCTACCGCTGCCGTTGAAACGATGAGCGTCTCAGCGGTACTGGCCATCTTGACTGCTCATTACTTTGCAACGGAAATATAGTATCTCCGTTGCAGGTGTAACCTGTCGTCTGGCTTTCCGTCAGCACGACTTAACGTGAGATTTTATTCGACGTTCGTTGGGATGTCGGATAAAATCGAATTAATTATTTTCAACGTGTTATTTTGAAATAAGTAACAATGATGAAAATTTCCGGGGCATCACACTCCTTGAAAAGTAAAAACTTATGTACAAACTTTTTTACTCGCTTTTAATTTTAGTTTTGGAAATTTTCATTCTCATTTTCATTCATACCAGAGCTAGGTCGTGAACATCGGTAGCGACGGTTCAGTTCTCGGATGAGGTCTCTATGATTTAGACTCACTCGTTCCGCGAGTCGGTCCTCTGCAGGGTCAATGGCCTCGAGGTTCACCGATACTGTCACGGCTGCCGTCGGCGTTTGTGCCTCCGGCATTGAATTCTTCCTGCGTTTCCAGATCCGGTATACTATGTAACTGACGAAAGCTACCGGTGTTATCATGTCTACAATGTAAGTTCCAATAAGTACATATGTCGTTCTGCAACTGAACTGTGTACTTAAAGAGTTCCTAATATCACCTTTTTTCGTTCCGAGATTTCGTAACTCGGCTGCACTACGAAAAATACTTGTCACTGGCACTCTTGATCCCTCCTCGAGGATCGGTATGAGCACTCTCTTCTCGCTCTCCGCAAGAGTGAGATTTCCGAGGGAAAGGTAGTCTTCGTTATACCTGAACCTATCAAAGTTTCATGTCGCCTCTTGCGGTCCCTGCACACTATGGTTACTGGTTCCTCGGTTGGGACCACGTACAACCATTTGTTCGGTCGCGTCATTGTAATGACCACCATATGTGTGATATGTGCGATTCGCTTATCGCATCCGAGGCCGTTATCGGTTTCTACTTTCGCATATATTCGCACCTCGCACGGCGCGTCACTCGCTATAGGCAGAGTCGGGTGCGTCGGTGGGCAAATATATCCTTCTCCCGTGGTCTTACATTTGTGTAAGTCCTCGCTACTTGTGTGTATAAAATGTTGGTTTTCCTGATCTACAGCAATTATTTCCTCGGCCGTATCGAGGTAGCGGTACGCGTTTTCCATTACCCTTGTCGGCAGTGGGTACACCTTGTTCACTTGGTACTGCCATTGTCCCACCAGGGGTATCTCGATAACGATTACGACGGTGTTGTTGTAATAGTACGCGCTCGTCTCGGACAAACGGAGCAGGGTCGAAATTCGTTTCCTTTCGAGGCAGTCAGAAAGGAACTTCCTTGCGGGAGGAGGGGAAGTGCGTCGGTGAGGTGCTTTACCAGCTTGCGTGGTGGTAATACCGCGACGTTGACTTCCCCCTTTTCGGTGTCGATGATGAGCTTGATAGGCTCGTGTACATCGTCGAGTACCGATTCCACGTGAAAACTGATGGCCGTTAGACTTTCGTCGAGCCATTGCCTTTGGTCTGTTGAATTGAGACCGATGTTAACTCGCGTTATTAGTATTTGTAAAGCGAGCTCGTTGTTATCTGTAATATTGGCATTGGTGTTGAAAATTTCCATCACCGCCTCCACCACTTGTAGCTGTTTTTGTGCCACATCATTGAGTGTTTTTGAAGTGAAACTTCTTTAGCACCGTTGTGATTTGAAACTCGATGAAACGAAAAAGCGACACTGGAAAGAGACAAACATATACATCTACAGGATTTAGCCTGCGAGAGAATGAGATAGAATACAGATATACCGTTGTGACTAGCACCGTTGTCGTTTGAAGCTCGATGAAACGAGAAAGCGACACTGGAAAGAGACAAACATATAGGTTTATTTTCTTTTTTTTTTCATTTATTTATTAATTTTTTATTTTTATTTTACAGTAATTGACGCTGTATTTTAAAGATATATCAATAAAATCAAAACCAAAACACTTATTTCATACTTTAGTTACCATAAGCCACTCGTGTCATTTGTTGGAATTGAAAACTTGGAGCTTGAATGATAAAATAATAAAAAAAAAACTTTTAAACTTGGTACCAATATTATAATAAATAAACCCTATAATTATCCCACTCCTGATACTGCATTCGTCTCATTCTCTCGCAGTTTACTGTTTGGAAAATTTCACTTCTACCGTGTGTGAACTGCACGAAAGTTTTTTTTTTATTTGTTCTTAGGGCGGCTATGTCTTTGCTTATTTTAGCAGCATCTTCCGAGTCCATGGTACCCGTGATTATTTTGATGATCGAGCCTAGTCCGTTGACCAGCCCTCGTCGCCTTCGGGTTGGGGCGGGACTCACTAGGCCATTGACCGTGTCCGAATTTGTCATGATTTTCTTGGTCGCCCTAATGACCGTTTCGCCGACAACGGTGCGTCGTCTCGATAAGTGTTCCATTGTTGTTGAAGCGTGCGATCTCGTAGTCGGGGTTTGCCTTAGCTCCCTTGAGGTGCGAAAGGGCGAACAATCTGGAAAAGTAAGAAGTCGTCTGTTGTAATTCGACTTCCTTACGCGGAGTTTCTTTTAAATTTTTCAATTTATTTTCTATTTCATTATATTTTAATGCTCTACGGCGAGCTTTAGCCGGTTAGCGTGTGTTTTTAATATTTTTTATCCTTTCTGGACATCGAAGGTCACCGGAGTGGGCTGTCCTACTATTTCGTAAGGACTCGTCCACTTCGGTGTCAGTTTTGCTGATCATTCGCGTTGGATGGTTTCGTCGGTCAGTAGTGCTCGGTCCCTGATGTGGAGCTTTGCTGACTTTGCTTCTTTGTCGTAAGAGATTTTCGTTCTCTCTTTCGCATTCAGCAGCCGATCTCTTGCGACGCTCCGCGAGGCTCGCACTCTTTCGCGCAGTTTGGTCGCGTAGTGGTCGGAAGTATACGTACTACGCGGCTCTTGTTTCACTGCTCTGGTAGCTCGGCCGTGCGGCCGAACACCAACTCGTACGGCGATAAGCCTGTGGCGGTGTAAAGGGTGTTGTATGCAAACATCGCGTATAGTATACACTCATCCCAGTCACTCTGGTCTTCGTTGATAAAATGGCGAAGATACTCGGCGAGTGTGCGATGCGACCGCTTCCATGCCCCATTGCTTTCGGGATGGTATGCGGTCGTTTGTATATTCTTTATGTGCAACAACATATATACCTCTTTAAAAATAGAACTGAGGAAGCTCGTTCCCTGGTCGGAAAGAACGATTTCCGGGGTTCCGTATCGGCATACTACTTCCTCGGTGAACGTTTTAGCTATTGTATTGGCTTCTTGATTCCGGGTAGCCATAGCTGCGCTGTATTTAGTAAGCGATCCTGAACGTCAGGACGTATTTATTTCCCCGAGAGGTTTCGGGTAAGGGAGCGATGATGTCGACTACTGTTTTTTCGAAAGATTTTTCGGGGGTGTCTGTGATTACCATAGGAACTCGCTCTTTTCTCCTGAGCTTGTTCTTCTGGCATTTAAAGCAACAAGAGATGTAATCTCTCACTTCTTTTCGGATTCCGGGCCATTGATACTTGGTTCAGATTCTAGATAGAGCCCTTTTTAATTCTTGATGTCCTCCGAAAGGAACATCGTGATATTCCCCGATAATAATCTTTCGATCTTCGGGGCTAGGACAGGTTACGCTACTGCGGACGCTGCACTTGTTTTTTCTACGGTTATCTCCGTCGCTACTATGCTGCGTCTCCGTATCGCTGTTCTCCCCGCTCTCCGCTTCCCCAGTCGCGGGAAGCCGTCCGTCGACTATTGCCTGGCAGCCCGAGCCGCTGGGCTTTGCGCTTGCTGCACCGCTGACTTCACTGTCGCACGGCGAGAGGCTTGCGCTCTCTCTCTCTTGTCGTTCTTTCTTTTCGCAAGGCCGTCCACACTGTCCACACTCGTATATACGGCTCAGAGCGTCGGCGTTAGTATTTTCCTTTCCCGCTTTATACTCTATATCGAACTCGTGCTCGGACAATTTTAGTTTCCAACGCATGAGTCGAAAGCCGGGGTCTTTTACGCCGAATAACCAAGTAAGTTTTTTTTCGGTCGTTGTATAATTTAGTTCCCCCTTAGTGAGTGTACGGCTCGCGAAACAGATCGGCAGATCTTCGCCCACCTTTCTTTGAGACAAGATTGCGCCGATGGCTTTGTCGGCCGAATCTGTCGTTACGACAGACGGTTTTTTAAAATCCGGGTATTGCAGCACCGGTGCCATTGTCATTGCCGTCTTCGGCTCTTCGAAAGCTGCGTCTCGGATCGCGGTCCATTCGTATGCTGCTTCCTTACGCACGAGTTCCGTGAGAGGCTCAGCAATCTTCGAAAAAAATTTTGTGAATTTTCGGTTATACCCGGCCAACCCGACGAACGATTGTACCTCTTTGACGTTGGTTGGCACCGGAAAATTTCGTACAGCTGTGATTTTTTCGGGATCGGCTCGAACACCGTCTTCGGAAATTATGTGGCCGAGGTAATGTGTTTCTTTCCTCAGGAGCCAACATTTTCCGGGTTGTAACGCAAGGTTGGCTTCTCTCAGGCGCTGGAAGACGTCTATGAGATAACATTTTTATCTACCATTTCATTTATTTAACAAAAAGAAAGAAAATCAATGTCATTATTTTATACAAACAGTAAACTTGTTTCATTTTGGATCCCGGAGACGAACGGATCTTCGATTATAACAGACAAGAATAAAAATTAGTTCTTCGACGCATCATTCTACACAAACACACTCACAATCTTACAGAATTCGAAAACGAACGGTCACTCTTCAGTGTTTACTTCAGTGGGCAATGTTTTGACACTTCGTACACGTAAAATAAATACATATGGGGTATTCCTGGAAATTTCGGCAACTTCGGACAGTTGGGTCAAAATTTTTGCCCCCCAATTTTTTCCATTGATATGTGTTAAAAATAAAGAGACACGTATTTCGGCGTTTTTTATTTTGAGCCCCCACTTTTGAAATACGGTCAAATGAAGTTTTTGAAGTATTGACCACATTCGATCATTCAAATCGATATATTTCAGCAACGGTTAGTGATAACTCGAAAAACCACGGGTCGTTTTTTTTTTCGTTTTGAAACGCTCTATACAATGAAAACATTTACGATTATGTTGCACAAATTCAACAATAAGTTATGAACAATTCAAAATTAAAAATGAAATAAAACAAAAAACACACTTTTAATTTTTAAAATGCATTTTTTTTTTTATTCCTTGAACAAAAACGAAAATTTAGCCACCTTGAACCTTGATATATATTGTTATGTCGCAAGTTTAATCGTGGATTAATTAATTACGGTACGAGGGACTGGTTCGCGCTTCAGAACACGGTTGTGAAAGAAAAGACTCGGTTTACACTTTAGAACGAGTTAGAAGACGTTTATTTCGTACAAAAGGTCGGACGGATGGTCCCGGCGTGGACACGGTACAATGTTGCCGTATGGCACTGTTAGATGTACACTCAGATAGAGACTGACTGGCGCTGGTCGGGAGACGGTCTTTTATAGTGAATAGGGCCCAGCTGGGAATAGTGTGGAATAATCTGGAAAAAGAAGGAATTCGAATGTTCGGGGTCGTGGAAGCGGACTCGAACATTCTGGATGTCGATGTTTCGAGAAATGAGACGTGTTGAGGCGAAGTGACTGCATGGGTTTACGCAGATGGGAAGCTACAGCTATACGCAGTAGGGGACATCGTTACATCTCCCCCCTTATTTAAGAAAATCCATGTTACAAAAAATGGATTTTCTTAGATTTTATAACCATTGCTACTACGTCTATTGGTGTGTCTTACAGAAGAGTGAGTGTTATGAGATCGATCTAGATGAGCCAGTGCTACTAGTTCGTCCTGCGGATATTGTACTTCATAATTACTATGATCGCTAGTATTATTGTGAAAACAATTGTTGTAAACGTTGATACAAGGCGAAAAAGTACATGACATGATTTTTCCAATTATCTTACCGAGACAATTACACAATCCAAACTTAAAGCCTAGTAAAGACATTACAATTCCGATACACCCATATCCCAAGTATCTTAGTCCGTCATAGGCGGCTTCGAACAGAGTTTTATTACGTTTATGATTTCCAATTTTTTCGGCTTCTTCCGATATTTCATCGAGAGTTTGTCCGAGGGATTTCAGTTGGGTTAGATCTATATGAGTTGGTCTTCCTAGCGTAGTTAACTGTAAATCTTCCATTGATATTGAATGGTTGCGCAATATGTTGTCGAG
Organism: Sussaba pulchella; assembly: GCA_963971145.1. Lineage (NCBI taxonomy): Eukaryota > Metazoa > Arthropoda > Insecta > Hymenoptera > Ichneumonidae > Sussaba > Sussaba pulchella. The sequence continues at coordinate 66,969 of CAXAQZ010000046.1, forward strand.
TTTCGGTGTGTTAAGTGTTTTATTGGATATTACATCTGTAGTTTGTGTGATTCGCTTATCTAGGCTGGGTCTAATGACTATATTGTCGGTTTGTCCGAGACAATCTCCAGAAATTGTTATTCGATTAGTGCCATGCAGGTTTACTTGATGTAACTTGTTATCTTCGCAGATGAGGTGAAGCGTCTCTGGGTTAGGAGAGGTGACAATCCACGAATTTCCGTTTTTTAATTGAATCCATAATGATTTGATCAACTGGATGAATAAGATTTGGCACTGTGAGTCGGAGATGTCGCTTGGCTTTTGGAGAATAATGGATTCGCAGCTATTTGGGTTATTAATTGAATAATCGGGATTTTGTCTTTTACAAAGAAGCTTTGACGCAAGCGTTTTGCATTGAGCTAGGTCATTCTCGTTGCTAGGTGTGAACAAATTCCTCATATCATTGAGAATGACTACGGTGTCCGGTGGGTTAAGATAATAGAATGTATTACCAGAAGATTTTCGTTGAAGAATTGGTATTAGTCTGTAAGCCTTGAGCATTGTATTTTCGACTACTGGAGTTTTTATGACGTATGCAAATCGATTATGAATTATCATGACGTTTACCTCGCTAATATCGATTATTGCGGCGAAAGAAGATTCTTCCAGTGGTACAGGCGGTGTGTCACTGGAAATTGTTTGCGTTCGGATGGCGAGAAGCGCTTTGACTAAGTCGGCTGGACTAAGAATTTGTGGGTGTACAATCCCTTGTTTTCCATGGTTAACAGCATTGAGTACGTTATTTAGATTTTCGCTATATTCGTCAATTAGGACTTGTAAAAGTCAAACTTGAGAACTAATTATTATTTCCCGCGTGTTAGCTTGTATATGTTGGCCTGCTTTCATTGCTGCCTCGCTTAGATGGTTAGAATCGTTTTTAAGTTTATTTATAGCATCGGCGAAAGTGGTTATCGTGGCTTTAACTATTGTTGTTTGGTTTTTAATTAGTTCACTTAGCCGCGCATCGTCTTTATGGACTCTATCTATCTCGTCATTCAAATATTCGGCATCTGAATTGGCTAGAGTACCAAACAGGATTTTACTAATATCGCCGATAAAATTGAATACTCCCCTTTTGGGGCGTGGAGAATAATTAATTATGTTCATAAGCCGTACCCGACGGTCTTCAAGTCTTTCTAATCTTTGACGAACGATGTCTATCGCTACGGATTCTATACATGGTTTTTTCGTGGAGTTACATACGAATTCCAACGCGTGGATGATGCTGAAGAGAGTATCGCGTTGAATGTTGATTTCCGTTAAGTCGACGTAATTAACGACGGTCCAAGTCTTGTGGTACATTACCACGTTTCCTAGGTGTTCCATGTAGACAGATCCAATTACTGGTTCGATCTCGTATACTTCGGATCCGGTGCAGCTCAAGCTAACCAGAAGGAGTAAAAGCAGCATCTTTCCCTGTACAGAGACAATGTTTAGTTTCTATAATAAGGTTTTAATTTATTAACATGAATCAGTTTTCTCCTATTTCGCAGCAATATTTCATAATTCATTTCAGACGTCTTATCAAGAATTATTGCTGGGCCTTCCCACTTGGGGGCTAGCGGAGATTTATCTCGTTCTTGAGCTACAAGAACTTCATCGCCTTTATTGAAGATAGGTACGCTACGTTGTATAGAAGCGTCTTGATGAATTTTTGAACGTTCTTTTGCAGCGAGAAGGTGGTCGCGTCCTTTTTTTAATATTCGATCGTGGTCAGTACGAAGTCCTTCAAAGTACTCGTCGATTGTAGCATTGGTCCGGTGAATGGGGATGCTGTTCGGGATGTTTGGTTTCCGTCCGAACTGCATCTCGAAGGGTGTGAGTCCAATGCCTTCCTGCTTTGCTGAATTATATGCCATGGAAACGAATTTCAATTTCTTATCCCAATCCTCGCGTCGATCGTGGATGAGAGCTTTTATTTGTTCCTTGATTGGTCCATGGGCTCTTTCAAGGCTTCCGTTACTTTGTGGGTGGAACGTAGTTGTTGTCATATGCGAAATCTTGAAAAGTTTTTCCATATGCTTGAATGTCTGGCTGATAAAATTTCGTCCTCCATCAGTTAGAATTTTCTTCGGTGCGCCGTGGATGTAAATAAAGTGTTCGACGAGGGCATCGACCGTTGCTTTAGCGTCTTGAGTCTTGAGTGGGATGAGCGTGATAAATTTCGTTAACTGGTCCTGTACTGATAAGATGTATTTGTAGCCATCGCTAGATTCCGGAAGAGGTCCGACAAGGTCCAGCGCAATTTTGTCATTTGGTCGCTCAGGTGTATCCGTAATTACTGCCTCTGCCTGTGGACGGACACGAACTAGCTTGATCCTTTGGCAGGTATCGCATCGGCGGATATAATCTTCGACGTCCCTCTGCATGTTGGGCCAGGTAGCGACAGCCTTAATGCGATCGAGGGTCTTGGCTATTCCAAAGTGTCCGGTAGCCTGAGTGCCATGGTGTTCCTTTATAATGCCTTGCCGATCTTCTTCAGTACCTGGTTCGTGAATTTTCCTGTCGTAGAAATATAGTGTCGGTCGGTGATCCTTTTTTGACCAGATGAAATTAATCATCTGTTTTAATCGAGACTTAATGGCAGGGTGAATACTCAAGTACTCGCAACCCAGATAAATCTTAGTTGGTTCATCGACTCGCATTAGCGTGTCCGCTAAACGATTGAACCAGTTGATTTCATCCTCTGAAAAATCAACATGTAAGTCGTGCTCATGCTCTGATGGAGAATCTGTTATTTTTAATTTCTTTATATTTTTCGGCGGCGTTTGTTCGCTTATTTCCGGAACACACGGATTATTTCGCGTAAGTTCGAATTCCATGTAAATTGGTAAATTCACTTTGTCGCGGTCCTCTTCGTGTTCTTCTTCTTCTTGTTCTTCTTCTTCTTCTTCTTCTCCTTCTTCTTCCGATGGGTCCCTTTGTTGCTCGGCTTGTCTACGGGTCGTAACCGCATAGATGCGAGAGAGAGCATCAGCGTTTGTATTGAGTGAACCTTTTTTGTAGATGGGCTCGTACTCGTATTCTTCTAACTTCAATCGGAGTCGCATAAGACGGCTGTTGGTTGGTGGGTCGGTGGCTTTCAGGATCCATATTAATGGTTTATGATCGGTGACGATTTTAAATTGTTTTCCGTACAAATATTGACGAAAATGTTTTGTAGCCCATGCTATAGCCAGCATTTCCCTCTCTGTAGTAGAGTACCGCTGTTCTGCTTTATTGAGGGTGCGTGACGCATAAGCAACTGGTCGGTCCTTGCCGATCGGTCCCTGCGATAACACTGCACCGATTGCGTGGTTGCTGGCGTCGGTGGTTAATACAAAGTCTCGCGTAAAGTCTGGATATTGTAACACGGGGGCGGTCGTTAAGGCAACGCGCAGCGTCTGGAATGCCTGTTCTTGTTTCTCTGTCCAAGTCCAGGTACATTCCTTTTTCAATAGTTCGGTTAACGGTTTAGCGGTTTTGCTGAAATCTTTAATAAATTTTCGATAATATCCTGCGAGTCCGAGAAATCGTTTTATTTGTTTAGGATCACGTGGTGTCGGAAAATTTTTCACTGCATTAATTTTATCAGGATTGGGTTTCACTCCCTCTTTTGATATTACATGGCCCAGAAATTCTAATTCCGGACGTAGGAATTCGCACTTATCCGGTTGCAGTTTTAGGTCTGATTCACGTAATCGATTTAACACATCCACTAGTTTTTTATTATGTTCCTCGAGGGTATTACCGTAAATGATTATATCGTCCAGGTAAACAAAGCACGTATTACCGATTAATCCCCGAAGAGCGTTATTCATCATTCGCTGAAACGTTGGTGGGGCATTTTTTAATCCAAAAGGCATTCTATTGTAATGGTAATGCCCGGATGGTGTTGAGAACGCCGTCTTCTGCTTGTCCCGTTCATCCATTAGTATTTGATGAAATCCGGATGCCAAGTCAAATGCCGAAAAGTATTTTGCTCTTCCGAGCTGATCCAAGATTTCGTCGATACAAGGAAGCGGATAGGCGCCGTGTGCCGTCTTCTCGTTAAGTTTCCGGAAATCGATTACGATTCTCCATTTCTTTTTTCCGGACGCATCCGTTTTCTTTGGCACAACCCACAAGGGTGAGTTGTATGGGGATTCACTTGGCTCGATTAATTTCTTTTCGAGCATCTCATTCACTTGACGATCGATTTCCTCCTTATGCGCCGGCGGGTATCTATATTGCTTAACGTTTATCGGTACGTCATCGCTCGTGATAATGCGGTGTTTTACTGCTTTCGTACCTGGCAAGGGATCACCAGGTAAAGCAAATACATCGGGATATGACGAAACAATATCCCACAACTGTTCGGCTATCTCAGGTGGCACGTGCTGTAGGCGCACGTTTTCTTTAAGTTGTTGCAGTCTTTCCGCTGCATTCTGTTGCACAACGTGATGGACTCCCGCTACGCCTGTCGGTGCGTCTTGGCGCTCCTCCTCAGGTAAAAAAGGTTTTATTGGGGTCCCTCGTAGCATGTCCATTTTCAACACAGCTGTTTCTTCCGAGTCGTTAATAACAGGCACTCGGGCTTCGTAGTCCCTGGCTATGTAAACACAGGGCACTATTGAATCTGGATTTTCTTCGTCCGTAATCGCTGGTCCGCTTGAAACATTAGTTGGCACATCAATCCAATAAATTGTTCTCGGTGGTACCGTAATGGTTAGTGGCTCAAATTCTAATCTTTTATTGTTAAGTTGAAGAAAGTTCTCCTTCCCGATCCCGATATATGTTTGATATTTCTCCATGAATGGAATGCCGATTAGTCCGTCTTCTTCGAGCGGGAAATTATTTGGGATTACATGGAAAATGTGTTTTTCTTCTTCGTATTCCAGCACTGCGACGAATAACGAATGGTGTAAATCGTTTCCCATCTTAAATTCTGTGTTTAAGTTTCTGTCTACCATTGCTGTTTCCATGAGGCTGTCTTCTTTTATTAAATTTATGGCGGCACCGGTATCTAACAAATATCTCCCTGACCCTCGCACGTCTCGTATTTGTAATTTGACGACCCGTTTCTTTGACCCAATGGTGTTAACTTGAGGGGGTACAAGTCGTCCTCCGGGTCCGGTTCGCTCGGCATGTGGTTTACCCGTGGTGGAGGCCGAGGTTGGAGCTGGTCTTTTCGAAAACCCGACGGTTGCGCGTACGAATTTCCCCGATGTTGTAGATCTCGTGCTTTGCTGTGGCAGTCTCGCTCTAGGTGTCCAGTTCGCCGACAGTAATTGCAGGAAACCGGCGGACGGTGACTTGGAGCTGATGGGGCTGGTGGCGGGCGCGATGGTCGATGATTGACGTTCGTATTTCTTTCGGTGCGACGCAGATTTTGCGTCATTATCTCCCGTGTATCATCGCGTGCCTCCGCAGCTTGGGCCATCGCAATGGCTTCCCGAATGTTTTCCGGTCTTTGGGAACGGACTTCGGTGGAAATTTCTTTGCGAAGGGCCAACAAAAATTGATCGAGGCCTTGCTCCCGTTCGTATTCAATTAGAAATTTCCGTTTCGCTTCGTCTGCGGTCGAATTTGCGATAACGGCCAATACTTGGTTGTGCGCTTCAAGGTATCGGTTGGTAAATCTGGAAATGCTTTCATTTCTGTCTTGGAATATTCGTGAACGTTTATCGCGGAAAACACTGACCGGTAACAAATTCCCATAAAGAATTCGAAGGGCACCATATAATTGATCGTAAGAACTTGTATTGTACTCGTTTAATTCGCGTTCGGCCTCGCCAACTATTTTCTTCGCAATAACTAAGCGACGGAAGTAATCCGGACGCGAAACTTGTGACCGCACATCCTCAATTGAACTGATGAATGCTTCGACACCACAATTTTTACCGTTAAATTCTTTTACGAGTTCTATTGCCTCGCGGGGCTCTAGCATGTCCAATTGTTCCGATATGACACTCGCGGCACTCGATGTTTGTTTTTCTTCTACTTCTTTCAATAGATTGTCCATTTTTTTGTCCGCGGGATTTGTGAATATTTCGTCCATACTTAATACAGACGTGTTGCTTGTGCCTATCGAACTTGTTTCAGAGTCCGTGCCAATTAATTTTGTTTCGCGGTATTGAGTAAATGAATTTTTACTCACCCAGTTATTCTGTTGTGCCAGCGTTGAATTTTTGTCTTCTACTGCGTTGTAGTGTCGTCAATGCTTCCAAGTTCCCAGCGTTGTCGATCCAGTACACCCCACACACTTAGCACCAGTTTGTTATGTCGCAAGTTTAATCGTGGATTAATTAATTACGGTACGAGGGACTGGTTCGCGCTTCAGAACACGGTTGTGAAAGAAAAGACTCGGTTTACACTTTAGAACGAGTTAGAAGACGTTTATTTCGTACAAAAGGTCGGACGGATGGTCCCGGCGTGGACACGGTACAATGTTGCCGTATGGCACTGTTAGATGTACACTCAGATAGAGACTGACTGGCGCTGGTCGGGAGACGGTCTTTTATAGTGAATAGGGCCCAGCTGGGAATAGTGTGGAATAATCTGGAAAAAGAAGGAATTCGAATGTTCGGGGTCGTGGAAGCGGACTCGAACATTCTGGATGTCGATGTTTCGAGAAATGAGACGTGTTGAGGCGAAGTGACTGCATGGGTTTACGCAGATGGGAAGCTACAGCTATACGCAGTAGGGGACATCGTTACAATATATATATATATATTGTGACGTGATTCTTTGGAATCACCGTCACAAAGAACGTTTTGCTATCGTTTAAGAATTTCGCTTTCGTTTTCTGCCTCTCTCGGTTACGCTCCGTGTCGCGTAGTTACCGTATGGGTTTATTGAATAAAATTTTGTTATGATTTAGCTTCGATTTAATGATAGATTTTGAGTTTTAATTTAGAATATGGGGTTTTTGGGGATTTTGGGATTGGCGCGCACTAGACTACCGTGTGGACGACCGCTCGTCATAATGAGTTAGCCGGCAGGATGGTGCGCTCAATGGATCGGTCAGGGATCGGTGGAGGTCCGGCAGCAACGCAGGCGCCCCAAGAGGAAGGGTGCGTTACGCTGAAGGGGGGGCCGATGATTCCGAGTTCCAGGCAAGGGCGGGATCCCTTGCGCTGTGGGGTAGGTCTCATGAGGGCCCGGCTCTCGTAGCGCACCAGGGGATACGGCCCTGACCGATCTCACGTAGCTATCGGCGGAAAGCTTATGGCACGGTCTCGATGACGTTACAGGTAACTCGAGCAAGAAGGCAGTAGCTATCGAATGAGTGGTCGAACGATTACGCGAATCTTAAGCGTAGAAATTTCGGGAAAAAGAGTCTATCGCGGGCCGTCGGCCTGAACACATTTCGCTCTCGCGCTGTGTGGGCAGTCGCCTGTACACCGTGGTCAGGGCGGTGGGGCGTGAGACGCTGACTTGCGTACGCGACAGATAGTCGCCTCGCTCTCACCCATGTAAGACGATCTCGTGCTGTCGCGCTTGTGCGCTTGCTGCCGTAATACCGCAGTCGCGTAGTATTAGGTTTTCGTATGGCCCTCGAGAAACAAATAATAAAAGAAGTCTCGATCGCGCCTTCACGCATTTTCATGATTGCGCCTTAAGCTTATCGGAAGGTTCTCGCAAATTAATTATTATAAGCTTCTCGTTCACGTTTTCGAGAAAGATCGGCTATTTGTCGGCGAGTAATCCCGACCCTCTCTACCATTACCGACAGCCTGAGCGGCCGTGCATTCCCGCAACCACGTTCTCGCGCAACTGCACTCAGTTGCGTTTCCTCGATTTTACGCGCCCCAAAAGATCGACAGGTACCGTTTACGTTCGCTTGCGAGGTCCCGGCATTCGAATTCGCGTTTTGGAGGAGTCGAGCGAGGTCCCTCTCGACTCCCAGGTCATACAGGTTGTTAATACCGGTGAAACAAAATTAACTGGCGCCCGCCGGCTTGCGAGTGCAGGGGCGTGAGTGCGTGGACGAAGGTAACGTACGCCTGAGAATGGTGTTTCCGTCATGATTTCGGCTAAAATGTTTTCGTTGAGTTAGCTCGTATTGATCAGGTAGAAAATACGTCACAATATATATACAGGGTGTCCCAATAACTATTAGGACCTCAGATATCTTCGAAACTACTAGGTTCACAGAACTATTTGCTGAATCAAAATTGCACAGCACGAAGGGGGTCATCCAATGATACCAAAGTGCCTACTCCCACCCCCACCCCCAGCCCAGGGGGTGGGGCAACTTTAAAATCTTGAATGGAAACCCCCATTTTTTATTGCAGATTCGGATTCCCCATAAAAAAATACGTAACTTTTATTTCAACATTTTTTTTCGATTCGTGATAGATGGCGCTGTAATCGCAAAAAAATCTCCGAAAGTACAGAAAGGCGATAATACTTACAGTTTCGGTGGTAAATCAAATTACTACGTTCATAGTTAACACAGTAGCACGGTAGTGTGTGTTTATGTACACATTTCTTCGACAGGTACAGAAAGTACAGGAAGATGATAATACGTACACTACCGCTCAGAAATATCAGGACACTAACCGCGCGCGCTGCCAGGAATCACTCCTGTCTTTGAACGACGATAACTCCGCGAGAAAAATCGCTATAATTTTTTTTTTTTTTACCGTTAGAAAGCCTATGATATTCTAAATCAAATGATCTCTATTTGATAATACTGCCGCAATTAAGTACTGAGATTGAATGTAAAAATCATTGAAAAAAAATTAAGATTTTTGCGAAATTTTCTTCGTCGACTTCAACTCGCTGCCAAACCTAGAAAAAAATTTTCACGAGTCCAAAATTTAGTATCGCTAATCGTCGCAATCTTACCTTTATTTTGAGCCGAAAAAACATGAAAAATCTCAACGGGTTCTTGAGTAATTGGAAAAATTGTACAGGCGTGCATCATTCGTCAGCGAGCCACCGATCGCGCGACTCGGCAGTCTCGGCTGGCTTCTCATCCGTGAAGGCAGGACCGAAACGGGCCATGAGCAGAGCGGGCGCTTGAGCGGGGTACAGTTTCGTCCGCACATTTTCGTTTCGATATTTTCTTTAATTAGTTTTGAACTGCATTTGTATCACCAAATAATGATTCCAGTGTTGCAAATGAAATCAAACGGTGAGAAATGAATGTCATAAAAAGTTAAAACTTATTCAGTAGTATTGACTTTGAAAAATCGATTCTGAAATATTTTGTTACTGGTAAATAAAATATTCTTCCTACTTACGCATACGAGTTATGTAGAAGAAATGTTGAGACATTTTCGAAAGTAAAAATTATCTTTAAAAAATCGAGTACACGAACTTTAATATTCTTTTATTACAAAAAGAATACGATTATTTGATTTTTCGGCCATACACTGGGACATGGTTTTCAATACGATCATCGTCACACTTTGAACTAATGTTTCGAATCGTTATCGTTTCGGAAAGCGAATTACATAAAAAATGTCGTGATAAACTTCCTTTCCGGATCTATTGCATTTTTTGCAGATCACTGGTTTTACCATTGTGAAAACCATCAACCACCAAGGAATCTTTTCAGATTTTCCGGTTCAAGCATTTTTTCAGCATCAACTTGCTCCTTCATGTAAACCGAAATTTTTGCGGGAGCAAGCCACTGTAAGAAGCTCTGGAAAGAAGGTATTTTTGCGGTTTTTTTTTCCGCCGAAAATTATTACCGGATCTATTTGAAATGTTGACCGTGCTTTGTTGATATAAGAACGAGATGAGATAACCCCTTTCCGCAGAAGTTACCACGACGAAAAAAATGTCGAATTCGGTTGACAGCAATTAGCCGATACGGTGCATCCGAAATTAAAAAATAAGAAAGATTTATAATCGTTATCTCAGTGGCTATCGTTCTTCTTGGGGGAATATTTCTAGCTAAAAAAAATAGCAGACAATTATCCTACCTACTTACGCATAAATGTTGTACGGAAAAATTTCAAACGGTTTTTATTTAGAAAAGAATGGAGCTATTCATTTATTCTTTCCAACGACGAGGAATTATAAAAACGTAATATCACAAATAAAATCTTTCAAAAATGTCTTGGATCTTCAAATTTTCGACTCTTCGAAGTAACCCCCTTTTGCCTTAATTACTGCCGCACAGACTCTCGGCATTCTTTGAGTCAATTTGTCGATCGTTCCCTCATCGATGTTCTTCCAAGCTTCTTGAAGGTAGCCCCAAAGTTCATGCACATTTCGTGGCTCCTTCTGTCTCACTCTCCGATCTAACTCGTCCCAAAGGAGTTCAATTGGGTTACAGTCTGGTGACTGCGACGGCCATACCATATTCTCCAATATGCCATCCTTCTCTTTTCTTTGTATATAACTTACACAGAGTTTCGATTTGTGTTTCGGGTCGTTATCTTGTTGGAAAATGAATTTTTCGCGGAAGAGTCGTTTTGCCGATGGTATCGCATGTTTGCAAAGGATTTGATGGTAGCCTTCCTTGTTCAAGATCCCCTCTACTTTTTTCAAATCGCCAGTTTTGCCGTTGCCAAAGCACCCCCAAACCATCACGGATCCTCCGCCATGTTTTACCGTGGGGACAATGCACTGCATTTTCATAGCTTCGCCTTCTTGTCGACGTACAAACACCCTTCTCTTTCCACCAAACAATTCGAATTTTGATTCATCAGTAAAAAGGACAGTTTTCCATTTCTCCGCTCCCCATGAAATATGCTTTCTTGCCCACTCCAATCGCTTTTGTTTATTAATTTTCCTCAAAAGAGGTTTTTTAGTCGCAACTCGCCCTATTAAACCGGATTCAACGAGTCGTTTTTTTATTAGCGAAACGCTCACGCCAGGAACATGAGGCCTAGAAGCGTTGAATTCTTCCCGAATTTGCGGACCAGTTTTCTTCCTGTCTCTTTTGCTAATGAGCACGATGAGTTTATCCTCTTGCTCATTCGTTCGTCGTTTGCTCCCACGACCACTTCTGTTCTTGAATTTACCGGATTCCCTAAATCTTCTCACAGTCCATTCCACTCCTGACTTTGAAGCTTCAACTTTTTTGGCAATTTCCCGGTAACTGTAGCCTTCTTCCCATAGTGTAACTATCTTGATTCTCGTGCACGGACTTATTTCTTTTCTTGGAGCCATACCGATTAGATTTTCCAACCAATTTCGTCTAGCAGCTTTACACACTATTGAAGATTAAACAAAAACAAGAGAACTCTCCCGTCGCATGGTGGCGTCATTCTTTTTTTTTCTTCGGGTCTTGAATTGTTAAAACGATGAATTAAAATTTTTTCCGGATTATGGTGTTACGTAGCGAAGTTCAATGCCGCACGACCCAATGTCCGTGGCGTGTCTATGATACGGATTTTGATAATGTTGTTCAGAAAACCCTATGGCAACTCGTACGATTTTTTATAACGCTCTCGACACTTTTTATCTACGATTGAAGTTCTTTGAAAATGTTTAAATTTGTGAAAAAAATTTCGAAGATCCGTTATTTTTTTTTTTGCTAAAAATATTCCCCTACGTGAAACCATAGCCACTGGGATAAAGATTATGAACCTTTCTTATTTATTGATTTCGGATGCAACGTATCGGCCAATTGCTGTCAACCAGGTTGGATGTTTTTTTTTTACAGTGGTAACTCTTGCGGGCGAGGGTGGATGCGAGAGGCGGATGGAAGGATTATTGATACATTTTTTCATCTCGTTGTTATATGAACAGAGCGTCATAAATATTTCGAATAAATCCGATGATAACTTTCGGCGGAAAAAATCGCAAAAATACCTTCTTTCTTCAGCTCGTTGCAGTGGTTTGCTCCCGTAAAAAAATAGGTTCTTATCAAGAAAATACAATGGTAAGGAAGTTTATCACGCCATTTTTTATGTAATTTGCTTTCCGATAACAATAAAGAGTTAAAAATTTGAAAGATTTTATTTGTGATATTACGTTTTTATAATACATCGTCGTTGGAAAGAATAAATGAATAGCTCCATTCTTTTCTGAATAAAAACCGTTTGAAATTTTTCCGTACAACATTTATGCGTAAGTAGGTAGGATAATTGTCTGCTATTTTTTTTAGCTAGAAATATTCCCCAAAGAAGAACGATAGCCACTGAGATAACGATTATGAATCTTTCTTATTTTTTAATTTCGGATGCACCGTATCGGCTAATTGCTGTCAACCGAATTCGACATTTTTTTCGTCGTGGTAACTTCTGCGGAAAGGGGTTATCTCATCTCGTTCTTATATCAACAAAGCACGGTCAACATTTCAAATAGATCCGGTAATAATTTTCGGCGGAAAAAAAAACCGCAAAAATACCTTCTTTCCAGAGCTTCTTACAGTGGCTTGCTCCCGCAAAAATTTCGGTTTACATGAAGGAGCAAGTTGATGCTGAAAAAATGCTTGAACCGGAAAATCTGAAAAGATTCCTTGGTGGTTGATGGTTTTCACAATGGTAAAACCAGTGATCTGCAAAAAATGCAATAGATCCGGAAAGGAAGTTTATCACGACATTTTTTATGTAATTCGCTTTCGGAAACGATAACGATTCGAAACATTAGTTCAAAGTGTGACGATGATCGTATTGAAAACCATGTCCCAGTGTATGGCCGAAAAATCAAATAATCGTATTCTTTTTGTAATAAAAGAATATTAAAGTTCGTGTACTCGATTTTTTAAAGATAATTTTTACTTTCGAAAATGTCTCAACATTTCTTCTACATAACTCGTATGCGTAAGTAGGAAGAATATTTTATTTACCAGTAACAAAATATTTCAGAATCGATTTTTCAAAGTCAATACTACTGAATAAGTTTTAACTTTTTATGACATTCATTTCTCACCGTTTGATTTCATTTGCAACACTGGAATCATTATTTGGTGATACAAATGCAGTTCAAAACTAATTAAAGAAAATATCGAAACGAAAATGTGCGGACGAAACTGTACCCCGCTCAAGCGCCCGCTCTGCTCATGGCCCGTTTCGGTCCTGCCTTCACGGATGAGAAGCCAGCCGAGACTGCCGAGTCGCGCGATCGGTGGCTCGCTGACGAATGATGCACGCCTGTACAATTTTTCCAATTACTCAAGAACCCGTTGAGATTTTTCATGTTTTTTCGGCTCAAAATAAAGGTAAGATTGCGACGATTAGCGATACTAAATTTTGGACTCGTGAAAATTTTTTTCTAGGTTTGGCAGCGAGTTGAAGTCGACGAAGAAAATTTCGCAAAAATCTTAATTTTTTTTCAATGATTTTTACATTCAATCTCAGTACTTAATTGCGGCAGTATTATCAAATAGAGATCATTTGATTCAGAATATCATAGGCTTTCTAACGGTAAAAAAAAAAAAATTATAGCGATTTTTCTCGCGGAGTTATCGTCGTTCAAAGACAGGAGTGATTCCTGGCAGCGCGCGTGGTTAGTGTCCTGATATTTCTGAGCGGTAGTGTACGGCCTACTTCACTGAAAATAAACACTGTTTCAAGGACACTTTAAATAATTTGCAGGATAAGATAAACATGATACGATTAGTATCGATAAATCGGTCAATCGAGTACAATGTATCCGTTTGAAGAGCAAGTCGATATGCTTCTCATCTATGGCGAATGCCAACAAAATTCTGTAAGGGCAAAAACCTTGTATGGTGAACGATATCCGCGTCGGTCTCAGCCTTCGTGTCAAACATTTAAAAATGTGTGTGATAAACTTAGGCAAACCGGTAGCTTAAGTGTCCGAAGTAGTGTACGCCAGAAACGCGTAACGAATGAAGAAATGGAAATCGGTGTGCTCGCAAGTGTGTTTCGAGATCCTCACATTAGTTTGCGACAAATTCAAAAAGAATCTGCCATTTCCAGGACCAGCGTACACCGCATTTTGCACCGTCAAAAATATCACCCGTACCATGTTAGTCTTCACCAAGAATTGCATGGGAACGACTTCATGAATCGCGTAGAGTTTTGTCGAACGGTCCAACGTCAGATTCAACACAATGAGTCATTTCTTAATACCGTTTTATTTACTGATGAGGCAACATTCACAAATCATGGGAACGTTAATTTGCATAACATGCATTTCTGGGCAACGGAAAATCCACATTGGCTGCGGCAGGTTGAACACCAGAGGCAATGGTCTGTGAATGTATGGTGCGGAATCATAGGTGCTAAAATTATTGGTCCTTTTTTTATCAATGGAAATTTGAATGGCAACACCTACAGTAATTTTATCAAAGATACTTTGGGACCTTTGCTAGAAGAGGTGCCTTTATTTACACGACAAGCTATGTGATATCAACATGATGGATGTCCAGCACATTATTCAATGGTTGCACGAAGGCAACTAGAAATAAAATTTCGAAATCGTTGGATTGGACGCGGCGGTCCAATATCGTGGCCAGCTCGTTCCCCAGACGTAACGCCTTTAGACTTCTTTCTATGGGGAACATTAAAAGATAAAGTTTACAAGGAAGTACGAACTACACGTGAAGATATGCAACAAAGAATAATTACAGAATGTGCATCAATAAGTTCCGACGCTGTAAAACTTGCAGGTCAATCAATTGAAAAAAGAATTCAATGTTGCATTGATACTGATGGTCGTCATTTCGAACACTTACTATGACCGTAGTAATTTGATTTACCACCGAAACTGTAAGTATTATCGCCTTTCTGTACTTTCGGGGATTTTTTTGCGATTACAGCGCCATCTATCACGAATCGAAAAAAAATGTTGAAATAAAAGTTACGTATTTTTTTATGGGGAATCCGAATCTGCAATAAAAAATGGGGGTTTCCATTCAAGATTTTAAAGTTGCCCCACCCCCTGGGCTGGGGGTGGGGGTGGGAGCAGGCACTTTGGTATCATTGGATGGCCCCCTTCGTGCTGTGCAATTTTGATTCAGCAAATAGTTCTGTGAACCTAGTCGTTTCGAAGATATCTGAGGTCCTAATAGTTATTGGGACACCCTGTATATTAGGGCGGCTTGAAAAAAAAACTTTTTTTTTTCTTAAAATCAAAATACATTCACGCCAAAGTATCTTCCATCAAGAGAATCGTGTCTAAAAATGAGCCCGATTGGACCATTTTTAGGGGTCGCGCAGGATTTTTCTAGTTTTCCCATTTGATTAACATGGGAAGGGCGTAAAGTTTCCATTCAAAAAATCGTAGCTCCGCTAATTTTATAGGTTCATTGATCCCGTTAGTCCCATTTGAAAGCTCTTGAAAAACCGCTTAAAATGCGTGCAGACCTTTGGGATCTCATTTTAACTTTCATCAATAATTTTGTGGTTTCGTAAGAAATTATCGACGGAAGTTGCAATCGGATTTTAAAGGTCCGCACGCCATTTTAAGCGGTTTTTCAAGAGCTTTCAAATGGGACTAACGGGATCAATGTCCCTATAAAATTGGCGGAGCTACGATTTTTTTAATGGACACTTTTCGTTCTTCCCATGTTAATCAAATGGGAAAACTAGAAAAATCTTGCGCGACCCCTAAAAATGGTCCGATCCGGCTCATTTTTGGACACGATTCTCTTGATGGAAGATACTTTGGCGTGAATGTATTTTGATTGAAAGAAAAAAAAAGGTTTTTTTTCAAGCCGCCCTAATATATATATTAGGGTGGTCCTTATTTGGCCTTAAAAAAAAAAGTCTCACTCCCCACCTTCCAAATGATTCTAAACCATGAAAAATGAATTTTCATATTTTTTTTCGATTTTTAAATTCACCCTCTGCTTTGCCTGAATTCATTTGAAAGTTTTTAAAATAATTTATATCATATTTCCAAGCTTAATACGAAAACAATGGCGGCAAAAAATCTGAAAAAAATGTATATTATAAAAAACTATACCACAAAAACACCGAAAAATTTTGGCAGCTGTTCGACAAACATAAGCTAAAGAAAAATCGACATTGAATTTTTTTTAGGTGTCACGCAACCAGTAAAAAAATCTAAAACAAATATATATCATAAAAAATGATGTCAGAAGGTAACGAAAAAACTTTCGTGACGGTACACAAATTTGAAGTTAGCGGAAAAAGTTTTTGCAAGAAAGGAACATTTTTTTCAAGGTTAAGTCAAAATTCCAGGATCACCGATTTTTCCAGTAAAAAAAGTAGTCAAGTAGGGTGTTGGGCATGCACATGATAGGGTTCCGTAGCGTAGAAGCTACATTCTGGAATTTTTTCAGATTTTTTGCATCGACGATTTGAAAGTTAGAGGGGGGACACTCTTTTTATTTTTATTTTTAGGTTATGTTCGCCGGACAGATACTCACTTTTCTTGGTGTTTTTGCCTTATAGTTTTTTACAATATATATTTTTTTCAGATTTTTTTTCCCGACCTTTTTCGTGAAAATAGGAAATATGACATAAATGATTTTAAAAACTTTCAAATGAATTCAGGCAAAGCAGAGGGAAAATTAAAAAATCGGAAAAAAATATGAAAATTCCTTTTTTATGGTCTAGAATCATTTGGAAGGTGGGGAGCGAGACTTTTCTTTTAAGGACCACCCTAATATATATATATATATATATATATTAGACTGGCCCTTATTCAAGTGACTTTCGAATTTTGACGACGCTCACCGATAATATGTTTCCAAATAATTTAAAAACAATCCTCCCAAAAGTATTCCGCTCTGTCTCAATATTAAGGGGTGCACCCGGCCTCCTACTTTTCCCCATTTGATTAACATAGGATTTTTATCGACTTTCTTTCATAATTATGTAGCACTGCCAATAAACATGCGAAAAATATGAACCTAGTACGGTTTTTTAGAGAAATACACGTACTTTTTCAACAAATTTTTATTTTTTTTAAATTCAAAATGGCGGATCCAATATGGTGACTTAAAAAATCGATATTCATCCAATGGCACTAGATTGCATTGAAACTGGTTGTACATGGGGTTTTTTGGTCCCTGGAGTGAAATTTTGTATCGAAAGTATAAATTCAATATAGCCGAAGAAACTAAAATTGTCCAAATTTGGTCATTCTTCATATTTTTGATATTTCTTAGCTTTGAGTGACGCGCCTGTGCGGCGGTAATACAAACCACACCGATTTATTCTATGATATAAAATAAATACAAGCTTTTTGGAGCTTGATCCAGCTCTGTGGCATCTGAACGAATTTTCCCAGTATGAAGAGTGTTGTGCCCCGCAATTTTCAAGTACATTTTGTCATTATAAATTTATTAAAAATAAATTCACGAAACAATTATATGCTTCTGACGATATAATTGTTTCTCACGATCGAACATCGCTGATTCCGAATCAGGCGATATGAAAGGAGATACGATATTTCCTTTGCAGACAGCTAAATATTGAAATTATAAAGAATAAAATAAAACGAAGCCGCTTACGCGAAGTAACGGAAATACGGATTTCCGTTACAACAATCGAATCCTTTTCAAAAGACCGTGCTCTGACCGTGCTGACAAAGAATAATGCGATTGGCTGGCAACGGTCAGACCACAAAATTGTAAAATCAGCTTTTCGACAACGAGCCTCGAAGAACCGAAAGCTCGCCATCGAAAAGTCAGTCTTGAACGAAAGATCAAGTCGAACGGTCCTCTGATCATCAGACTCCCGTGCCGCGATAGAATTTCCTCGTCGATACTTTGTAAAAAGCGCGAATAGAAATATCTAATAGAAACCCGCGGCGCGGTAAGCGTGATACGTCGCACCGCGATAATAAAGTGTTAGTCCGAGTCATCGAGAATAACATCTACTGTGTAAAAACCCAAAAACCATAATCAATTCAAAGCGTGTCTGTATTTTATGAGTTAATACTTATTTGTGGCAAGAGATCCCGACTTATCCCTCCTGACCCGTAATCTGAAGATTCGAGGAGACACGGGTCATCCGGGGGACACAACAAGAGATATTTCATCACCCCTCCTTTTTTTAATAGATATTATTTTAATAATTGTTATAAATTTGGAATTTTCACATCATTTTCCGTAAACAGATCGTAATAAACGTCGCCTGTGCGTCACTCAAATTTAAGAAATATCAAAAGTATAAAGAATGACCAAATTTGGACAATTTTGGTTTCTTCGGCCATATTGAATTTATACTTTCGATACAAAATTTCACTCGAGGGACCTAAGAAACCCATGTACAACCAGTTTCAATGCAATCTTGTGCCAAATTTGATGAATATCGATTTTTTAAGCCGCCATATTGGATCCGCCATTTTGAATTTAAAAAAAATAAAAATTTGTTGAAAAAGTACGTGTATTTCTCTAAAAAACCGTACTAGGTTCATATTTTTCGCATGTTTATTGGCAGTGCTACATAATTATGAAAAAAGTCAATAAAAATCCTATGTTAATCAAATGGGAAAAAGTCGGAGGCCGGGTGCACCCCTTAATATTGAGACAGAGCGGGGTACTTTCGGGAGGATTTTTTTTTAATTATTTGGAAACATATTATCGGTGAGCGTCGTCAAAATTCGAAAGTCACTTGAATAGGGGCCAGTCTAATATATATATATTAGGGTGTCCCTTATTTCCCAAATTTCGAATTTCTTTTGTCACGCCCCCTAGAAAAAAAGTATACATTAAAAAAAAAATTTTGAGCCTACCCAGGTGTTCGGAACCCAGCTGTTCCTCTCGGTCTCGCCTGACATCGGCTGCGCATGCGCCCACGTCAACGCGCCTGCGTAATTCGACCAGACCCCCCGGTGGTCACCGTCGGTGGCCTTCAGTAGCTCTATGCTCCCTCGGGCTCGATTCGGTCGTCGGCTGCGCACCCGCGCATGTCAACGCGCCTGCGTGAATCAGCCGGACCAATCAGCATCAGCGTTCGGTGGCCTTCGGTGGCTCGCGGTCCCGTCGGAATCGGTTACGGCATCGGCTGCGCATCGGCGCACGGCAACGCGTCTGCGTAACTCGCGCGGACCAATCAGCAGGCTGGACTCTCCAGGGCATACGTGCGCGGACATGCGCATACGATCCGCAGGGAGGGGCCTGAGTTCCACCACCACCGACGACGGCTTGCGTGCAAGCTTCTTCGAGAAGCTTCCAGAATCGATTTGGGATCGAAGCGCGTGAAGCTCGTTTTTTTTTGGCTCCGTCATCTTACTTCGGTAGAACTGACTCTAATTCGGTTTTTTTTCTCGGGTTTTTTTTCGGAACCGGATTCGGGCATTCAATCGCGTTATCGGGGACTTCGGTTCAGTGCGGAAGCCGCTGTTTCGGGTTTTTTTTTTGAGTTGATTCGTCGGTCGAATCGGGCAGTTACCGCGGGTAACCGGCCAACGGCGTTCGTACGTGATTCGTGGCACCACGTGTGCGGGACTATTCCTATATTAACACGTGTGCGGGACTATTCCTATATTAATTTTTTTCGTTGGTGTTACAGTCCACTAAATAAAGAACAATCCATTATAAATTTCGTTTCTTCGACGACGGGCTCCCTCTGTTTTTTTTGTGTTATTGAAACCGACGCGGAGTTTATTAGTAAATTTGTTTCAAGCGCCATCATTATTATTTCTATGTCCTTCGATCAGAGTAATTTTTTTTGTTATCGAGTTCAGGCGATCGAATAAAGATATTTTCGAGCTTATTCACCCATCGGCAAGTGTTCCTTTTTTTTTGGTTCGTCCAGTGCTCACCCTCGCGCCGACTCCCCACGTTAATTGCGCAACACCAGGCCATTTTAAAATGATATTTAGGCGTGCCCATAGGGCTCTGAAGTTGCACATCCCGCTTGCGGGTTGTGCTCTATTATCGGCCCCGAAAAGTGGCCATAACTTCGTTCGTTCTGAACGGATTTGACTTTTCGACACGTTTTTGAAAATGCGAGAGTTCGAGCTTCAAATTGGTGTACACTAGGGTGGTCCTTAATCGGGGTCAAAATTAATTTTACCCTTTCCGCCCCCTAAATCGGTTCGAAATACGTGAAAAGTAATGCTGTAATTTTTTCAGATTTTTAAAAAAATGCTTGACCCTCGACCACGGGGGTTAAAGTTTTCCATTTAAAATACATGGAGTTTTCCTTCGTTCGCAGTCACTATTTTACTGTGGGCCTAAATATGTTTGTAAAATCTTGAAATTTGGAGAAATTAGTTTACAAGCATGTTGCTACATGGACAAAATTTCTCAAACCCTTACCCTCAAAATCTTGTATAACATCACCATAAAAATAATAATTTTTTTTTTCAAAAATTTTTTTCATTTTGCTTCTTCGTTTTTTTGATAAATGTATTTGAAATGAGATAATTTTCTAAACGAGTTACAAATTTTTAAGTATTGTCTCTTTTTTTTGCGTTCGGATGATTTTTTCAATATTCACTTACAATTTGTAAAATGAACTGTTTTTGTTGTTGCCATAATTTCGATCCCTTTTTGATTAAACCCATTACCTGTTTCAACATATAATAATGTCTAAGATTGCCCCTAATCAAATTTGAAAGAGTCTTGTTCATTCTAGTTCTGCGCAGGTTTATAAGCGCATGATTGTGGAGAAAAATGGTTTGTCCGAAAATGTTTACAATTGCGCGTGATTTTTTTTCTCCCGTATTTCAAAAAACACCTCAACCAAACTTCGCAGATGTCTAGTACTGGTACCGAGGTATTTCAGAAAAAAAATTGAGCCAAATCGCTATATACCAAATTTCGAATTTTCAAATTTGAAACTTTCAAAATTTTCAAAAATTGTCGAAATGATTGCAAATTTGATTTTTTATTTCAGAATAAAATTCTGTATTCAATTGAGAAAAGAATGACTAGTTTTTCGTTAATTTATCTCAATTAGAGGCTGAGTTATGTGCTTTCAAAGTTTCCATTGCACGAAAATCTGCAGTTTTTTCAAAATGCCGCATCTTCACCAAAAATTGAAATATCAAAAAATGCTTGAAATGAGGTTTGTTTTTCGTGAATACCAACAAACTGCTCAAATTTTAACAAAATCGGCGAGGTCGAGGGTCACCTGCTGGTTGAAATAGGGTGGAATGACCCGTGATGTTATACAAGATTTTGAGGGTTGGGGTTTGAGAAATTTTGTCCATGTAGCAACATGCTTGTAAACGAATTTCTCCAAATTTCAAGATTTTACAAACATATTTAGGCCCACAGTAAAATAGTGACTGCGAACGAAGGAAAACTCCATGTATTTTAAATGGAAAACTTTAACCCCCGTGGTCGAGGGTCAAGCATTTTTTTAAAAATCTGAAAAAATTACAGCATTACTTTTCACGTATTTCGAACCGATTTAGGGGGCGGAAAGGGTAAAATTAATTTTGACCCCGATTAAGGACCACCCTAGTGTACACCAATTTGAAGCTCGAACTCTCGCATTTTCAAAAACGTGTCGAAAAGTCAAATCCGTTCAGAACGAACGAAGTTATGGCCACTTTTCGGGGCCGATAATAGAGCACAACCCGCAAGCGGGATGTGCAACTTCAGAGCCCTATGGGCACGCCTAAATATCATTTTAAAATGGCCTGGGTAGGCTCAAAATTTTTTTTTTAATGTATACTTTTTTTCTAGGGGGCGTGACAAAAGAAATTCGAAATTTGGGAAATAAGGGACACCCTAATATATTATATATATATATTAGGAATCTCAATCTTCGGCCTCGTGCCGTGCTACTTTCGAATTTTAGTTTTATACAGAAATATATAATCGTTTGAGACAGTTTGTCACTTATCTTTATGTCGATGATTTCGTATCGCTCGTTGGCTCCATTTCTTCCTGGGGTTGAAAAAGCTCAGGAGCATCGCCCGGGAATTTATATTGCCTGTCCTCGTGGCTCGGTCTAGATGTCCGCTCGATTATTCGCGAGTTGAGGTAAGGTACGTCCGGAGTCGTCGGAGTTCCCAGGGTGAAACAGAGCGAAGAATCGATCGTTTTCGGCAATTCGATGCGGTAATCAGAGGTGGGGCGGTACGCGACATGCGCATCGTACATTCGCGCGATAACCACCTTAAACTCTCGGTAGACGGCACTCACCAACAGGCAGGAATTATAAAAGTTCGATGGCATGGGAATTCGCATCTCACACGACTTTTAGTCTTCCGTTGTGCTCCTACAGTTTTACTGTTGTTGTGCCCCTGGATGACCCGTGTCTCCTTGGACAATGGGGCTACGGGTCAGGAGGGATAAATTTTTGGGATCACTTGCCAAATTAAGAATAACTCGTTAAATACAAATACGGCTCTGATTTATTATGATCGTAGGGTTTTTACACTACAGATATGATTTCCGTACGCGCTTTTAAGGGTCGATATGAAAACTCTGTTGCGGCACGGGAGCCTATTGATCGGAGGACCGTTTGGCTTGATCGTTCGTTCAAGACTGTCTTTTCGATGGCGAGCTTTCGGTTCCTCGAGGCTCATCGTCGAAAAGCTGATTTTACAATTTTGTGTTCTGACCGTTGCCAGCCAATCGCATGATTCTTCGTCAACACGGTCAGGGCACGGTCTCTCGAAATGGATTCTATTGTTGTAACGGAAATCCGCACTTCCGTTACTTCGCGTAAGCGGTTTCGTTTTATTTCTTAATAATTGTATGGTTTTTTGCTGTTGGAAAGGATATGCCGCATTTCCTTTCACGTCGTGAGAAATAATTATCTCGTGCATATAATTGTTTCGTAAATTTATTTTACTTTTTGAATAAAATTTGAATTAGATTTGACTTAAAAATTGCGGGGCAAAACACTGTGGACAACGATATCGTCCAGGTAAACGTAACATTTTATCCCGTCCCTGCCGGCTAACACAGAATTCATTAGCCGCTGGAACGTTGGTGGAGCATTTTTTAATCCAAAGGTCATTTGTGTATATTCCAAATGTCCCCGTCGAGTGGAAAAAGCGGTTTTCTCCCTGTCGTCTCGTGCCATCAGGATTTTATGAAATCCCAAAACGAAATCGAGTGTAGAAAAATATCTGGCCTTTCCCAACTGGTCCAATATCTCTGTGATATTCGGCAGTGGGTACGAGTTGCCTATGGTTGCTTCATTCAATTTTCTAAAATCTATTACGACTCGCATTTTTTAAACCCCGTTCGCGGCGGGTTTCTCAGCTACGACGGCGCATTCCATTGACTCTTACTCGGCAGTATCATTCCGTCGTCCAGCATTTCCTTCGTTTGTCGAAATTTCGGTTGTCGAAAATTGTGGAAGCTAGAGCGCGCACATTTATTTTCGAAAAACTTTAAAACAACATAAGATAGGAATGGCTATATGGATTTTGCCGAGATTCAATACGAAACATCTTTTGATAATAGTGCAACTTTGTGCAAAATTTTAGTCAAAAATCTCAAAAATTGCACCAGTTAGAGAGCGCACAGCGATTTTTTACACCTTTTACAATCCTTTACAACAGAGGCACGAATTTTTTCAAATTCGGTGACAAGCATCCCCCGTAGTCGTACAACATTCTACTAAATTTGAGCTCGATATCTCTAGAATTGTGGGAGCTAGAGACCGAAAATAAATTTTTGAATTTTTTAAAAATCGCGTAAAAAAAAGAATTTTTCTAAAAATTTAATTATGCTATGCGCCTTGAACCCTTTACATGTGTGACAAATTTCAGCTTGATATCTCAAGCCGTTTTCAAGTTGTAAACGTTCAAGCAATGTTACATACATACATGTTGTGATCTGCAACTTTTGGGGACAAGGGAAGGTGAACGGGGAAAAATGAACAAAACAAGAAAAAAAAGAGGAGTTTTAAATAACAAAATGGGCGCAATTTATTTGAGAACGCACAAGAAAATAGAGGGTGTGCAGAATAGATAGCTGCCTTGATCCGAGGTTCAGAATAAAACGCAAAAAAACTCTTATATGATGGACGCCAGTCGTTTGAACGGAAACGACACCGTAACTCGATTCACTCTTTCGAGTGCCAAAAATTCATAACAACGAAATTAAAGATCGCTCAGCGGCTCTTCGGTGAACAGGGGACAGTTTCAGGGAGTGGGGAGGGAAATCCTGCTAACGGCTCTTACACGGCAGTACCTCGACACACCAAAAATCAAACACGGGGTGGACGGGAACGGGGATGACCAAAAAAAAAAGGAATGAAGAGAATGACTTCGGCAATGGGCTAGCGGGAATTGGGATACATCACTCACAAGGGGAGGACCAAACATGTTAATAACGGATTTTGATGAGTCTTAGATATGTTGAAGGGGGACCCTTCCTGAGTACTAGGCTCACGGCTTTTGCTTCACTAGGCCTTAGTTTCGGAGAAAAATTTTTGAAAATCTATTTTCGCAATACATGTACCTCCGACTTTCATCACCCAGCACGAAAGCGAGTGTAGCTCAGTGGGCAACGCTCGGGACTGGCACGCGGAAGGCCAGGGTTCAAGTCTCGCCGTTTTGATGATTTTTTTTTTCTAATTTATTTATTTTTGTGAAAATTCTAACGTTTATTTTTATTTCTATCTTGTTTTTTTATTGTTTTCGACTTTTTATTCTATTTGCCATATTGCCATATTATTCGAAAATTTTACCAGAGACTTTTTTTGTAAAGCAGTAAATTTCCTACAAAATTGTAGGAGATCATATTTTTACACACGGGCCATCCGGGGACACAACAGATATTACAATAATAATATAAATAACACCTAAATACACACTACACACACACACAAACACACTACACACTACATAAATATTGTTATGAAAGATTCAAAAACTCTTATGTACCTACATTTTTTAAAGAAGACGACTATTTATGCATCAATCAAGGAGCCTCCATGGTATTAACATGCGTTGCTGTCTAACGCGAAGTCACATATGTCATTAACTTCATTGCAAGCACTATATAGTTATACCAAATGAAGAATACGATAGATATATCACTACGACTCGAGTTGTAGCGAGCGCTGCTCCCGGCGGCGCTCGACCTACAAAGTTGTCCCGATTTCCATACATGAGTCAGAAACAAAATCCGGCACAGTTGGGTCTCCCGTCCTCTAGGCTCCTTGATGCAGACACAAATCGACTAATGTTTTATGGGGTGATGTTGGCAGATGCCCAAGTTTGTTGCACGACGTCTATAGTCTTTTTTTCGACCACTACTTACCCCTAGAGGCCACCATAGGAAAGGTAAGGAAGGTCCAGACCCAAATGACAAATCCCCAAAGCCATAGGGCCGCATATCCAGAAGTTTTGAAAAAAATGAATTTTGAAAAATGTGAGAAAATTACGAGCGACGCATATGCGCTAAAGTTATGACATTTTCAAACGGTGATCGTCGGTCGGTGGATAGCGTACGAGACTAGTATTCATTAGATCGCGGGTTCGAGTCCCGCAGATGAATTTTTTTTTTCTTCAAATCTTTCAGCGCCTATACCCAAATCACTTACATTGCTTATTTTATATTTTGACTTAATTCTAATTAGCTTACAGTACAAAAATAATCGTTACATTTATGGAGTTCATTCTTTTTTATTGCACTGTAGTTTTTTTACAATCACGTAACCTTTTACTCTTGCTCCAAAGTTCCGCAGGAGCCCGGATGATATTCGTCGTAAAAGCAAGGAACACAAAACGTTTTACGGCACCTTGCACACCGTATGAACCATGAATTTTTGCAGCTACATTTTTTTTCAAAATCTCCGTCGGAAAACAAACTTCGTTTACGTTCATAAAAATTTCCTTGTCGTCAATGACGATACTGGCGTGCCATGCATACCGGATCATGTTGCCAAAGATTGGGGAGGATAGCTGGTGATGGACGATTGAATGAATTTTCAAGCAATCTTCTCTTGAATTAATTTCGCTTCCCCGTTCAATTAAGTAGGCGCAGTTCTGCAAACGCTTTATAAGGTTTTTCACTTGCCGGAAAAAGTACACGTCACACGGTTGGACCAACGAGGTGCACTTTGGTAGAATAATCTTTACAGTGCACGTCGGCAGACGAGCTTCGTCTTTAAAAACTTCATCGTACATCGCGGTATTTGCCTGTCCTCCCCACGAATCAATGAGTAGGAGAAACTTTTCCTCTGTGACGTACGGCTTTAACGATTATTTTTGTACTGTAAGTTAGTTAGAATTAAGGAAAAATATAAAATGAGCAAATTTCTTACATTATATTTTTTATTTTTGTATAAAAAAAGTTCATTCAATATAAACATTCTTATGTAGGTAAGTGATTTGGGTAAAGGCGCTGAAAGATTTGAAGAAAAAAAAATTCATCTGCGGAACTCGAACCCGTGATCTAATGAATACCAGTCTCGTACGCTATCCACCGACCCACGATCGCTGTTACAAAAGAGAAATAACAAAAATCCGTCGGCCGTATAGTCCCCTTGTAAAACGGTTCAAGCCGCAGTGTCGAAATATTGCACGCACGTAAAGCGTCATAATTTCTATGCCATCTGTAATGTTTTTAACAATTGGCGCAGGCGCTCCGATAAAAGAAATAATCTTTCCTATCTTCCGAAAGCAGCTAGTTACTACTTGAACGTCCGTGAATTGAGTTATCGGCTCAAATAATTCTTCACAGATATAATGATGCTCACGGATTTTCGGTATCGAATTTCGGCAAAGTTTATCTGAAAGCTCGGATTCTCTACGATTTTAATTTTAGTGAAAAATTTACGTTATCTCTCCAACTCACGTTAGCTTTAAATAAATGGATATTAATTTCCTATGGGTACGTAATAAGAAGTAACCATACAACGTAAGAAACTTGCTGAAGATCGGTCGGACTTTAGAGGAATTTGAATTTTTCTTAGCTTGAAAAAAAAAAAAAAACAAGGTGCAAGTAAAGATTGACAAACGGCTTTTTTTTTAAAGGAAAGGAGTTTAAAACTGCCTTACACAGTGATCTAATAATACTTAAGAATTAAGTAAATTTATTTGTTTGAGCACATGAGCCGGAAAAATTTCATGAATTAAAAAAAAATACATTTACTGCAAGTCTCAAAAAAGCAAAATTCGATAAATTATCAGTTTAGAATCTCCCGATGTGATTTTAGAGTAATTAATGGTATGACAAAGCGATGCGACTGTCTAAATATGCCGTAAACGTTTTATTTCCTATTTTACATGTAAAAATCACATTAATCAATCTAGAAAGCCGCACAAGACAAAGTCAAAGACCTCATGAATCATCAGGAACAGATAAGATTACAACTCCATAAAGTCTATCAGAATCAACTTGACAACTTGGTGAAAACCAAACTCAAAGACTTTCAGCAACAATTGGATGCTGAGGAATTGGCTTTTAAACTCAATCTAGAGACCAGACAGGGAGCTATTGCCGAATGCGCAGCTAGAAAAATAAAAAGCATAATCGACAAGTTCGTATCTTACCTGAATGATATTCAAACCAGGAAACATGATTGTCCATGCAATAATTTAAAACTGATTGCAGATATCAGCTGGAAATTACTTTATTGGAAGAAAAGCACATAGAGGAAAAGAGACTTTGTGAAATTCAGCTGGCGCAGGCGTTGCAGAAAATTGCAGTGGTTGAATCGCAATTGAACATGCAATGTATAACCCAAGTCGAACTTGCCGAACAACTTTACTCAGTAATGCAAAAACAGTGGCAACAAGCGCTGCAAATCATATCAGGTATACATTCCAACATCCGATTCCGATAATGAATTCGTCGAATTTTCCATCAATAGTTCGAAATATTACCTTCAAGCATGTGCAAAGAAATGAATTAGTACAAAAAAATCATGGTTGGAAAAACGAAAAGAAGGAAAAATCGACTTTTTTCACCCGATATTTATTATTTCAATTATTAGAATAATGATCAGCTTCTTCGGCTTACATTTTCCGCAGATGTATTCCGCCTCCATTACTAAAGCTATTTAATATTGAAATATCAACACTGTTCAAATTTTATACTCATAGTTGTAAATATTATTTTGAAAAATACGCATAAATTAAATTATCTTTATTAGAATAAATTTATGGGAAAAAATCGAGAAAGTGTAAAATAACGTACTTCCACGTCAAGCTGTTTATTCATTTTTCCAAGTGTCATAATGATTATTAACTTTTTTGAGATTTATCCATTACGAATTTATTCAGCAGATGATAGAGTGTAAGAAAGAATCGTTCGATGATTGACTAATTGTTTTCGAAATGATGAGCAAACAAAGCCCGGCGAGTTCAACATTACAGTGTAGTGTCCGCGTCATATCAGCTAAGTGTGGTGTTATAGGATTAACCGATCATCCCCGACAGAATTGTCTCGGATATCCGCAATTTTACGAACCATAGACGATTAATATTGATTTTCAAGGCATATATGCAGGGATTCGAGTCGTGAGGTAACGTATAAACGAGTAACGGAGTCGTTCATGAATTAATAATTTGATACGAATATCAAATACACAGAATTCACAGAATTGCAACGCCTTCGAGAAAATTAGAAAAAGCTTGAAGCTTCATCAGCTTTCGGTCACGTCTCGA
Organism: Sussaba pulchella; assembly: GCA_963971145.1. Taxonomy (NCBI): domain Eukaryota; kingdom Metazoa; phylum Arthropoda; class Insecta; order Hymenoptera; family Ichneumonidae; genus Sussaba; species Sussaba pulchella. Next base: position 95,358 of record CAXAQZ010000046.1, read on the forward strand.
TTACAACTGAGTATCGTATCGTTGTTATTCGCATTCAACAAATTTGTAACGAAATCCATCGCCTCCATCCAGTACGTCCATCGCCTCCGTGTATACCGCTACGGAAACCCATTCCCACATATATAATACCTTAAAATTTAGCGCGAGTGCGGGGGGATAGCTGGAAAACGAAATATGTGATTATTCTGTAACGGCAAGGTTCCCGAGCATGGCACCGCTTAGGGGGAGATTTGTAGCTAAGAGATAACTTTTTAAGGCTTTTCACCGTGAATACAAACTGAAGAGGGGGTTAGAAAAAAAGAAAAACTGAAACATGTGTGTGCAGTTCACACGCGCTCGAAGTGAAACTTTCAGAAAACTAAACTGCGAGAGAATGAGACGAATGCATGATCAGGATGATTATAGGATTAATTAATTATAACATTGGTACCAAGTTTAAAAGTTATTTTATATTTTATTATTCAGCCTCCCCGTTTTCAATTTCAACAAATTACACGAGTGGCTTATGGTACGTAGATTATGGAATAAATGCTTTGGTTTGGATTCGATTAATATATCTTCGAACTACAGCGTCAATTACTGTTTTGCTTCCTCATAGAGGAAGCTTTGTTTTGGTGAAATTTTTTTTTCTTCGAGACGTTCATGAAAACGTGTTTAGAATGTCCCAAAACATCTAAAAATCACATTCAGAAAAAATGTCCCGATGTATGTGTGTATGTGTTATAACGATTTTGCCCACGCGTTACAAAGCTGGAACTTGATCGATATTTCCCTTTAATTTTTATATATGGGCGCCAGGCGTTTTCACGCCAGGTAAATACCGAAGCCCACGTAAAGCTAGTTTGCACCGGTCAGCTGCAGCCTTCTTTTCCCCGGCAGAGTGGCTACATTCCTGGATCTTCGCGCAGGGTTAATAAGACCGTAGGAAAAACACTGTCAACGTCGAACCAAAGTATAGTATAATATAATTTCTCGTCATCACTCTCAAAAAAAAAAGAATACAAAAAGGAATGGTATTGCCCCGATCGGCCACACACACGCACATTCCACCCAACGCACGCTCGCTCAGCGTTCGCCGTGGCCCAACCGGGACGATCACACTCCCTCACACTCGGACAAATGGTAACACAAAAAACATAAAACCGCGAGACGCATAATCTCCTCGGTCCGCTGCTCCGCAAAAAAAAAAAAACAAATTACAAAACAAAAAGAAAAATAATAAATAAATTACTTCACGTTCCCCACGCATCCATCCACACTCGATCGCCCTGGTTCCCCACATACTTAACCCTCGGGACAACCCGGGAAAAATCGGAGACGGTGGCTGACGAAGGCCCACCGCCGGTGAATCCCCGCGCTATAATAAGATTCATTATGGAACTGCCGCCAAATCGCACAAGATAACAGTAAGGCCCCGAAATGCACGGAATGATGGAACTCACCGATCGACGGTACGATTTTTCCTTGTCGCTTGCAATCCCGACCCCGGAACTTCCGTCGTTTTCCCAGCACGAGATTAAAGGCGTTCTCTCTTTTTCGTTCTCTCGCGGTTCGGCGATAGAGTCTTCCTCTGTCTCGCTCCCGCTTTCCCGTGGTTCGGCGATTAGATCTTGCCTCTCGCTAGCCTCCACCGGACCTTGATCGCACGACGACTTTTTATCGACAGACCCGAACGTTCTCGCGCGATCCGGCCCGAGGCCCTTAGCCCCCACCCATCTTATCAACTGGCTCTGGGATCAGGCGACCAACCCTGACCCCCGCGACGAATGGAAGTTCCGGAGGCCCGCGATTTTTCGCACCTCATCTCGGATTGGGCGACGTCTTCTCCGTACATTTCAAATATGAACGTCGCCTCTCAGCCTCGTACCTCCGTTGTCGTGGTAGCGCTCCGTACTAATTCCTCCGGGAATCTCGCCATTCGCGGCAGTATTACAAAAAAATAATGAAAATAATACAAAACATATTAACGAATATTTCGATGCGCCCCATTGGCCATCGCGGATTCGCCGGCGTCGTCGCCGTGCGGACGGTCGGAGTGGGGGCGAGAGAGACAGACAAATTCTCGTTACAGTGTGTGTGTGTGTGTGTGTGTGTGTGTGTGTGTGTGTGTGTGTGTGTGTGTGTGTGTGTGTGTGTGTGTGTG
>CAXAQZ010000046.1:100000-124981 GCA_963971145.1 Sussaba pulchella
TTAACGCACTTGTTCGGCTTCGACAGCGTTTTGAATTTTCCAAAAAATGTCTGTAGCCACGCTAGCGTCCGCAATTTTCGACATATTCGGCTAAATAGTTTTTTACATATAGAATTGAGTACAAGGACGGTTGGTATTGCATTTGAGCCGAATCCGTTCGTAACTTTAGATTTTATGATTTTTTGAATTTTTCAAAAAATCAATTTTTTTGCTCTATTTGTCGTTAACTTCAACCAATCAAACCATAATTCTCTGCAAGTATAGGGTGTCATTGTGCTATAATACATATCAAATTTGGCCGAGATCGGCTGAACGGATCGAGTTCTAGAGCAATTAGAAATTTCTAAGTTCCAACCCCTGCAAATTAAAACTAGCTGCAAGTAGAAACTTGCAAAGTTCTTTCTCCGTAATCCTCCGCACTTGAGCCAATGGACGGAATCCTTTATGAGGAAGCCAGAATTTATAAAGAAAAAAGGTACTCATGATCCTCATAAAGGACTTCGTCCATTGGCTCAAGTGCGGAGGATTACGGAGGAAGCACTTTGCAAGTTTCTACTTGCAGCTATTTTTTTTTATTATTATTTTTTTGTAACAATTTTTTTATAGTAGATTTTACGATTTTTTATTATTATTATTTATTTATTTATTTTTTTGTTTTTAGGTACGAATGTACATATATATATGTCTATATATATATGTCTGTGTATCTCGATATATAGTTTTTTTCTTTTTTTAAAATTATTTATTTATTTAGTTGGTGGAAAATCCTTGGTTTGAACTCCTTCCTTTTCTTTTCGCCTTTTTTTTTTTTTTTTTTTTTTGCTGAAATAAAAGAGATTAATTATTGGTCGGAGCTAGTTGGTTTAAATGGTGTGATATATGAGAGGCGTAGCCTATACACGACTTGATATATTCACGACTCGAGTTTTATATTTTATTTGAATTTTAATATTCCCTTTTGGGTTTGTCTCTAAAACTTCATGAGGACCAGTGTAATGGTCTTCTAATTTTCCCGGTTTAGGCCCTTTCTGAAGAAAAACAAAATCACCAGTCTTTAACGTTTGGGGCTTTATTTTCCGATCATAGAACCCTTTTGATTTTACTTTAGCATCGATTAAATTTTCTCTAGCCAAACTCTGAAACTCGTGCAATCGGGTTACTAAATTCGTGAGATAATCGTCGTAAGTAATTTCATGATCGTTTAGAGGTGGATCGCTGGATGGGAACTTTCCGAATACTAGTTCGAATGGCGTGTGTCTTGTGCCTTTATGTGTGCTTGTATTATATGAGAAGGTTGCAAGTTCCAGCCACTCGTCCCACTCTTGATCTTGATTTGTAAATTGTTTTAAATATTCTCCTAGGACGTGATGGGATCTTTCAATGGAACCGTTGGATTGAGGATGAAATGCCGTGGTTTTAAATTGTTTAATTCTGAATTGTTTGGCTAAGTTTTTGAGTACTTTGCTGAGAAAATTGCTACCTTGATCTGTTAGAACAGATCTTGGTGCTCCAAAAATGCAAATAAATCGTTTTACGGAAGGAATGCTTATTGTTATTGCTGTTGCGTTCGGTAATGGAATTGCTAGCGAATATTTTGTTAATCGGTCCTGAATTGATATGTACTCGTTATTATTTTTCGTTTGCGCGAGAGGACCCACGATATCCATGGCGATTTTATCAAACGCCGTTCTCGGTGTATCGGTTATTACCATCGGATTTCGGTTTTTCACCCGGACTAATTTTTTTAACTGACAACCGAGACAGTTTCTTATGGATTGTTGTATATCTAATTTCATATTCTCCCAGAAATAACGTTGTCTGATTCTACTGTATGTTTTCGATACTCCTTTATGGCCACCGAGTGCGGATGAATGCATTTCCTGAATAATTTCTTTGCGTTTTGTTGATTCTACATATTGGATTGTTCCTGTACATATAATTATTTTTGTGTTCCAAGTTTCGCTAATTTCGCACAAGATTTTTCTGATTAATGACCATTCTATTGTTTCTATTGCGTTTGTTTTAGCGATGCTAATGGATTTTAAACCCAATTCGGTTGCTAATTTTTTTAGACTACGAAAGGAATTTTTTATGTCTGATATTACATCCGTGAGACGTTCGCTAAATTGTCATAACGGTAATGCAATATGAAATTTATTTTTAAACTCTTTTGCTTGGGCTACTCCCGGTTCGATATTTTCGAATTTCGGTACCTGATAGTTTTTACTAAATTGAGATGGTCCTAGGTCGCATGGTTCACCGTTACGATCCATGAAATATGCATAATTGTCTCTCCTCATAAATAGCTGGTCTTTAGATTCGAGTATATTCCGTTGTATCGTAATTTCCCTATTTCATTATGTTTATCTATTGTTTCCAATACACTATCTTCGTTATGCTTCCTAATTTCTTCCGTTTCGCTATCGTCGTTTGTTGTTTCTGAATCGCTTGATTGATTATGTATTTCGTCGAGAATCGCTTGTGTCGTTTTTTTGGTATGTTTGCTATGGGCTTTTGTAGTCTTATCCCTTTTTGATTTTACGGGGCTATCTACCTGAGCGTCACATTCGTCCCGTAATCTCTGGAGTCCCTTTTTATTTCGCGTACTCTTTCTTACCGTGAATTCAGTTTCTTGCGATTTTCGCTCTTCGTGAATCATTGCTTCTACCGTAACCATGTTTGCCGAATTTTTACTGTTTTTTACTACTTTGACGTATTGTTGTTCGACTGGGTTACGAGACAATGCGTCCGCATTTACGTTCATCTTGCCTGACTTGTAAATGACGTCGAAATCGTGCATTGATAACTTTAATCTCCATTTTGAAACTCGAGAGGCTGGATCTTGTGAATTTTTAAACCATATGAGAGGTTTGTGGTCTGTAACGACCGTGAATTTATGACCATAAACGTACGGATGGAATTGTTTAACTGCGTAAACAATAGCTAAAGCCTCCTTCTCGTACGTTTCATACCGTTTTCCAGCGTCGTTCAACGTTCGCGAAACGTATGCGATCGGTAGGTCTTTTCCGATTTCTCCTTGAGATAGGATACCTCCGATAGCGTATCCTGATGCGTCTGTTGTGATGAGAAACGGTCGAGTGAAGTCGGGATGTTGAAGTATTGGCTCCTGACAGAGAGCGTCTATGAGTTCTTGAAAAGCTAATTGTTCGCTATTTCCCCATAGGAACGTTGTTTCTTTTTTCAATAGATTTGTTAGAGGCTTTGCGATTTTCGCGAAACCTTTTATGAAACGACGATAGTATCCGGTTAAACCCAAAAATTGCCTTACTCCTTTGACGTTTCGGGGAACTGGGTAACCTTTTACTGCTTCGATTTTTTTAGGTCCGGCTTGATGCCGTTTTCCGTTATCAAACGTCCCAAGTATGTAATTTCTTTTCGTAGAAATTCACATTTATCGGGTTGGAGTTTTAAATTCGCTTCTTTGAGTCGCGTTATTAATTTTCTGAATTTTATTTCGTGTTCCCTCAACGATGACGCATATATTACGATGTCGTCGAGATAAACGAAAAGTTCGATGCCTTGTAGGCCGCACAATACCCGATCCATTAATCGTTGAAAAGTGGCGGGAGCGTTTTTCAATCCGAAAGGCATTCGCGAAAATTCGTAATGCCCGAATGGAGTGGAAAAAGCTGTTTTATGTGCATCGTCTGGTTTTACCTTTATTTGGTGAAAACCCGGCGCGAGGTCGAAAACCGAAAAATATTTCGCTCCGCCCAGTTGATCCAAAATATCGGTAATGTTCGGAAGCGGATACGAATCTCCGATTGTTTTCTCGTTCAGCATCCGAAAGTCTAGTACCATTCTCCAGCGTTTATTTCCGTGGGAGTCTGGTTTTTTCGGAACGATCCATACTGGACTGTTATAAGGTGATTGCGATGTTTTCACAATTCCTTCCTCGTAAAGTTTTTCGACCTGACGAGTTATCTCGTCCTTGTGAACAGGAGGAAAACGGTATTGACGGGTGTTTATTGGGTGCTCGTCGATTGTAGTTATAGCGTGTTGTAGCTTATCAGTGGCACACCTAGTTTATCACCCGGGATGTAGAATTGATTATAACTTTCTTCGAGCAATTGATCGATACTCGCGCGTTCTTCTGAGTTGAGATGCTCGAGACGAAGTAAGTTTTTAATTTTATCTACTCGATTTACCTTTGTTTCATTATCTGTCGCGATTTTCAAACAGTCTGCGTATGATTTCGCGGATTTTAATGATTTTGTATTTTCTTTTTCTTTAGATTCATTGCATGATTTAGAAGATTTAGAGAATACAGAGGATTTTGAAGATTTAATTTTTTTTGTTTTCTTTCTTCTCTTCGGAAGAGTTAGACGATTTAGGGTTTTTTATTGATTTAGAAGATTTAGAGAATTCAGAGGATTCTGACGATTCAGTTTTTTTGTTGTCCTTCTTCTCTTCGAAAGAGTTAGACGATTTAGTATTTTTTATTGATTTAGAAGATTTAGAGAATTCAGAAAATTTTGACGATTGAGTTTTTTCGTTGTCTTTTTTCTCTTCGGAAGAGTTAGACGATTTAGTATTTTTTATTGATTTAGAAGATTTAGTGATTTTCGATTTTTCGTCTTGACGTTCTTCGAATTCTTGTAATGCCAGTGTCGGTACTACAAGTTCGATTTCTTCCTCTCTAGTATTGTAAACTTGAGTATACGCGATGCCTCGTTGGTTGGAAACTAGAGCTTTACCGAAATAAATTCCGTCCCCAATTTTCATACGCGGTAAATAACCCTCAGTAATTTCGTCGTTTTTTACTCTGACGTAGAAAGTTAAGGCAGATCGCGCTGGTATTATTACCGTTTCAGGACTCAGAAATTTAATACGGTTGTCTCTCCAATACAAACAGTGATCCCTGTAATCGATCGTTGCCTTATATCTCTGAAAGAACTCATTTCCCAGTATTCCACTTCGTTCGATCGGAAAATTCTCATTAACAAGGTGGAACGTAACGGAACATCCTAAGATGTTTACAGTGACTGACCCTAAAGTGTCGACTGGAATCGTTGTTATTTCATGTAATTCGAGAATATCCATTGCATCTACTATAGTGCCTGGTTTGATCGATTTTTCTTTTATGAGATTCGGCTCGGATCCCGTATCGACTAATAAGGATATTGGCGATTCTACGGTTAAGGATTCGATTTGTATTGTCGGAGGTCGACAGCGCCGTTTTAAATTTATATGAGCTATTCGGACTCGTCTCCCGATGATATCTGGTTTATTACCAAAGCTGCACGCGAGGCTGCTTCCGTTTGAGTCTCCGAACGAGCCCCGTTGTTCGGAAGACGGTTGGAGTTTCCCTGTTGTTTTTGCTTATTATTATATTCGCGTTTCCTACATTCTTCGATGTTATGTCCGTTCTTTTTACAGTAACGGCAAGTTTTCTGGGGTTGGGTGATATTAGTTCTGTTCACTAACGGCTTATCCGCTCCTCGAGCGGGTCGAGTGTCCTTATCTCGAGGAAGCCCGGCGCCTTGGTTCCTGAACCAACATAGGTCCGCCGTATGACCCGCGTGTTTACAAATTTGACAATTTATGGCGCTTGTCTGAACCGTCCCTACGTCTCGCCGAGGTGTAGATTTTCTTGTGGGTTTAGGGTTGCGTAGTTCGTTCATAGTCGTCTGTTTTCTGTCGATTTTAATTGCGTCCTTACCGGCGTCCGTTAGCGTAGCGTACGTCGTCTCCATTCGTATTTGTATATCTGGCCTAAGGCCGTCGAGAAAACTTTCTACGCACTCTTTTTCGACAGAATTTTTATTTTCGTCGTTTATTTCTCCGTTATTGTTACTTTTGAAGGCTTCAATAATAAGATTTCCGATCTCGCGCAACCGATTTATATATTTTATAATATCTTCATTTTCTAGCTGTACTAACGTCCCTAATTCTCGTCGTACCTGATTAACTGTTCTCGCGGGGGCGTATAAATCTTTTAAATACGCGGCTAAAGTCTTTAAATTCTTGAATTTTACTCCCTGAATGTATCTTTTTGCTTCGCCCGTTATCGCGGTCCTAATTAATTTTACGAAATTTGCTTCCACGTTTGCGGGAAGCATACTTAATGCTTCCTCGCAACTATCGATAAATTCAAAAACAGGGATATTGTATCCGTCGGATTCAGATACTACTTTGATTGCATCCTTAAGAGATACAATCTGTGATGCTTCCACAGGCATTTCGGCGGATGGGGGTATAACGTTTTGACTAGGAATAAGAGGGTTTGTTGAAATATTTACTTTTTTGATTGGGGTGTGGTCAACTGACATGACTTAGAATCAAATCGTCTTTGTATCCCACCGCTGTCACAAAAAAAAAGGTACCGTCGAATGGGGTAATTGTGGTCACAAAATTGAATTTTTCTCTTTCGCGCTCCGTCTAAAATCAGTTTTTGCGCTAAAAAAAAAAAAAAAAAAATACTAGCATCTTGCAAACATCCATCTTAACGTGTGTAATAAGTTTCATTGAAGAACAATTTTTTTTGGCGAAGTTACATCGACTTGAACCCGTGTCCATAATTACCCCGCAGATGGGGTAATTATGGTCACCGTTTTGAGATCGTGAATAAAAATTAGTAAATACATTTTTTTTTACTCTGTTCCATATGGATATCTTACCGTGGTTATCCTAGAGCAGAATGGAACAAAAATCATTAAAAAATACCCATTTTTGGGGGAATGGTTACAAAAAAATGGAAGCAAAACATGGGAATTTCTCGAAATTTGATTTATTATGTTTAAACTCACACGGCGATCATATAGAAACCTTTCCCTCTTCGTTGCGGAAGAGCGATGGGTTTTAATATGCCCTCTAGAGGGATCAATTGATGTTCGGGTTTTTGCGGCCACCGCCACGCTTTTTTTGTTGCCTCCATTAGGGAGACAACTGCCCCATCCGGGTTCACGGAAATTATTTTCCCGGGCAATCTTTCGCCCTTGACGACGACGATAACGTACTCGTTCACCTTGTAAAGGTGACGAACTTCGGAAATATTTTTGTCGTAGCTCTCCGCTTCAGAGCTACAGAGAAAATCGGAGTCATCTTCGGACGAAGACGAATCGACGCATTTCTTTCGTTGTTTTGCTTTTGTTTTTTTTGTCGCGATTGGTTCTTTGCTCGTGGCTGCTCCCTGGAATATTGTTCCGGAATGATGGGATTGAGCGCTTCGAACTCGCAACGTAATCACCAATTATCATTCGTAGATCCAGTTTTGTCACCGGAAATCCGTATTCACATAATTGAACTATGTGTGCCTCGAACATCCGTTCCTCGTCGCCAGAAAAAATACAACCCCTACCAACAGGCGTGGTTGCGCCACGAACGTATTTTGTGGCGGTGGTCCTTGATACCCCGAGCAAAGAAGCCATCGTTTTCACCGTCATTTTTTTTTCTTCACCATGTTGATTGCTTCTTCAACCTCCGGTGGTTTTGTTTCCATATATGCAATCTTCGTCGGCGCGCTTGTCCGAGTATACTTCCTTGGCATCTTTAAATATCAAAATAACTTATTATATGAATAAATAGCTTTACAATCCATTTTTAGGCCTTATTCACACGAGAAATTCGTAAAAAGACGGTCGAAAGACTTCGAACTGTCATTTTTGAGGTTAGAACGCTCGGCTGTGAAATGAATATTTATGTATCTTTTACACGGTAGCACCAATTTCAAACTTTTCTTCATGAAAAAGAACCGTAAAAATCGACTCCATTAGATGCTGAATGATTTTCTTCTACAAATTCAGTTTTTATTTATGACCATAATTACCCGCGGAATACCGAACTTTCGGTTTTTCGGACTTTTCTTCGAGAATAAAGGTTAAAAGATTACCAAACCGAGTGTACATCATAAAAACTAATTTGTCTACACTTACCTTGCAGAATTTTGCGTAAAAGTTCCACGAATAAGTCGGTCGGGTCAGATTTTTGGAGCACGTAAATTTTTTTCGGTGTTTTTTTATTCACCCGCGATTTTTTTGCGCCGTTCACATAACATGCCCACTAATGGCGTTTTGCGCCATCTGTCGGGAACATTTCGGAAAACGTTTTGGCCCATGGCCGATTCCAAACACTCAATTATTACGATTCTAGCGATAAAAATCTACCGGAGGCTACAATTACCCCTCATAGGCTATAATTACCCCATTCGACGGTATGTTACGTCCGGCGTAGCAATATATTGGAATTGCCCGGTTTTTGACCTTAGCAAATGCTAATTGCTCAGGGATACGGGCTGACGATTTGATTCAGAAAGAAAGTGTTATTTATTGAAACGTTTCGGGATTTAAGGGAGACGGTTTTCCACCGTCTTTTCTCGAAATAATCCCGAAGGTGGTGTATCGGGATAGATACTTAGATTTAGTCGAGGAGAGTTCGTGTACTGGACTCGATAATAATAAGGATTTTTCGTGGGTTTTCGGGACAGCCTCAGATTATGTGTAATCGTTCATGTGTGCCACTTTTATCGAACGTACAGATCCTTCATCACCGGCCGTGAGGTTAGGATCTTTGAGTTTGGATTATTTTATTTTTTTATTAAGTTCGCGCGAAAAGCTTCTACGCGCTTGAAGCGGTCAGAAGGACCGGAGTTTGAACGAGTTCGTTCGATTATAATTTTCCGAGAAGATTTGAAATTCGTCCGACGTCGTAGATCGAGCGTCGTCGTGGAAACTATGATTTAATTTTTTTATTCTATTTTACGGTATACGCGCCTCCCTGCCTATGGTACGCACGATTTTCCTATTGCCTCCTTGCTACGCTTGGTATTAACGCGTTTACCCCTTCCAGTCGGCGTTTAACACAACAGAGTATCGACTGGGGTTTCTAACTGATCGGGGTATGACCCGATTTACTTTGAATGCATCGCAGATTAGTTAGACGAGCTTCTATTCCCTAATTCCCTGAGCGATGGGGGAGACGACCAATTGTTTCCAGGAAGTGTCAGTCACGGGCACTCGAACAAAACCTGGACAACGTGTTGAGTTGACTTGTCTTAAGAAGACAAACACTTCTGCCACGTTGGCCCTGGCGCCGTCGAGATTACGATCGATCCTCAACCCTTTCTCAATTGTCGCTAAAGAAGCAGCTGAACGTCCGATTGCAATAATCGGGGCCAGCGCTCACGGATTCTCTCGGAGCTGTCGCGAACTTTCAAGCGCAATGCTTGAGGCCAACGATCAGTCCGAGGTCCCTATCTACTAGCTAACAAGGGGACCACATGACCATCGGATTTTTGTAATTTTTCATACTCATCGTACGTAAAGTTGACACCCCAAATATGAATATGCCGAAGCCGTTCGATGCCATATTCAGAAGTTTTCGAGAAAAACGACTTTAAAGTTTTGCGAGCCGCTTATCAGGATGAACGAAATTGCATCGAACAACTGGCCGAGCAGTCGAGCGGGCAGATAGTGAGACTAGTGTAATCGGAAGGTACACAGTTCGATCCTGACCGTGGGAAATTTTTTTTTTTTCATTTTTTTTTTAAATTTCGAATTCCTACGTCTTTTAAATATAAGATTCATAAAATATATGCTAATTAACATATTATCATTAACAAATTATTATTTTCTATGAAAATACCGTGAGAATTTTTTTTTTTTTAATTTCGAATACCTACGTATTTTAAATATAAAATTCATCAAATATATGCTCATTAACATGTTATCATTAACAAATTATCATTTTTTATGAAAATTGCACGTTGGTGGAGCGGAAAAATAATATTAGAGTGCTCCTCTTTACGAAGAGTTATTTGGCTAGCATGACGCTTACAATTCATTGAAATAGAACGTAGCTACCAAACTACCTGCGAAGGGATCCACAGCTGCCTGTAAAAACGCAGCATTCATACGGTGTGCTAGATGCCGTGAAAATTATTGTTTCACGACGTTTTTACGACGCTTATCACTGTGGCTCGTGTGAATGCGAAAAATGAATACAACTTCGATAACTTTCAATAAAAAGCATTTCATTTTCTACGCCAGGTTTTTTCATTTTCTACCCCAGGTTTTTTCATTTTCGTTCCCAAAACTTTATTTGTAATTTTATTTTTATTCATTTCAAATAATTGTATTAACTCATGTGCAATTTTCATAAAAAATTATAATTTGTTAATGATAACATGTTAATGAGCATATATTTGATGAATTTTATATTTAAAATACGTAGGTATTCGAAATAAAAAAAAAAAAAATTCTCACGGTATTTTCATAGAAAATAATAATTTGTTAATGATAATATGTTAATTAGCATATATTTTATGAATCTTATATTTAAAATACGTAGGAATTCGAAATTAAAAAAAAAAATGAAAAAAAAAAAATTTCCCACGGTAAGGATCGAACTGTGGACCTTCCGATTACTAGTCTCACTTTGGGTGTATGTCAAAGTCTCGTCAGTCAAAGTCTTTTCAGCCAAAATCTCGCGAACCTAACTTCACGTAGGCAACGTCACATCCGGTTCTTTCAATGCTGTAGTGTCAATCGGTGTATGTCGGCAGTGGCGGACTCCGCTAGATGACACTCCATGTCTACTAAATGCTTAAATATTCGACTCGGCTACTTCGAGCGAAGATCGGTGCTGGCGAAGCATCTCGCTGGCGAGACATCTCACCTGAACCCGAGCGCTCCCGAACTTAGCCGAGCGCCAAAAAAAACATTTTGACGAGCTCGATGTGTGACACACAATTACACTCGAATCCCACATTGACGAGATTCAACGAGCGCTGTTTCTCTCGCTCTAACGAGCAAAACGTCTTCCCGTTAACCCCCACTTTACTGTTGCGGTGAATCCGCCTGACGTCCGAAGAGTGGGGACCCCTCTCGCCGTCGTTAATGTGAGACTGTCGATTCCCGAACTTCTCGTTAATGTGAGATTCGAGTGTACTTCAATCTCGTCAAAACGATTTTCCACTATACGTGCGGATTATGATTGATGTTCCAAGCCTTTTTTCCTTTTTTTAAAACCTTAATCACATAAGGTTATATAACCTAATGTAATTGAGGTTATAAAAAAATTTGCAGGTGCCACAGACTCCACGGTGATTTACAATAATGTATTATTGTAAATCAACTTCTTGAACGTATACCTCATGTGCCAGGTTATGCAACACGTATACATATATATATATAGTTTCGGTCCCCCTACACAAATTGGAATAAATGCGTGATGCCACATGGTGTTCAATGGACTCTTGGTTTTTTTTTGGGGATGGATTCGATTTGTCTGGTCTCTCTGCATCATATGAAGAAAAGTTTCCCGATTTTATCCCTCAATTAAATAATTTCAATTCTTACTATTGTAAAAATTGGAAAACATGCGGGATGGCTATTTTATGTAATAAAGTTGTTCAATCCTGTTACTTATGGCCACCAAAATATTAACAAAAATATTATATTGCGATTAAATTAATTTTCGGGTACCTCATACGAACCATATTTTTGCGAACGATGTACACCCAAGTAACTCGAAACCTAAGACCGGACAAATGTAAGAATCGGTCATCTAGTAATCTTGCTAATTTGCACTCATCTTACATACTCTTATAAAGGTAATGGATCTACACACCGTATATAAAAAAACGTAAACATACAAATGATAAAAAAAACACCAAGCTTATTCTTGTCTGGATCCAACGATGGTAAGTACAACATCATTATCATGATAAACAATAAATTCGAACTTACAACGATAATAAATAATAAATTTATTAAAAATATTTTTATGGAAATATTCATTATTAATAAACTTTATACGAAACAATTTCAAACACTGAGTTTGAATTTTATAATGCCTGTTTTTTAATTGAATCCTTTTTTTGGATCTATTTTTTATAAACATTATCGCAGTTCAATCGATTTTTATTAATATGCTTTTTTTAGCTCAACTTCGACGACGCATAGTAGTGCAGCACTGTATCAGCCCATTCCTCAGTAATAATTTTGTTAATATTTTCGTGAAAATGAGAAAATCGATCGGCGATGCTTTTTCGCCACAAGTAACCTCATGTGCCAACGCCTGAAATTCTACTATATAGTTTCCTCGTCGATCGGTTCATCGTAACGACGTAATGCTTCGGTTTCGATATCTCCGACAGTATTTAAAAAATAATCTGTAAATCATAACAATTCATGCAAAAAATGAATTTTTTTCGAAGCAGGAAGTATGGTTTTGGTAATCTTATCCTTCTTTATAAGATAGATGATTTTGTATATTATTATTATTATTATGTTTTATTTAATTTTATACATTTTTTTTAAATAAAAAAATTCAAACCGGAAGAGTAATCGGTGTGAGCGCTCGATCATATTGAAGCGTGCTTATCGTTTCTATGACAACAAATTATGCGGCATTTGTTTCAAACACAATTTAAACGTTTGACGCGTCTGCAACGCATCGCGGGGTTTTTTCCGAGTGTTTTTGCCAATTTATTTTACGTCGTATCATCGGGAGTGAAACGATTCTTGTACTTGGATAACATCGATGGACAATCCGAGCTCGTCAGTCGTCGAACCCGATCTCGATCGCCAGCATCCGGCGGCGCGAAAAAAATATCGAAAAAGGCTTGATAAGCATATATGGGGTGGCTACCGCTACGTCTATGGAGGAGAAAGTGTAACTCGATCGATGTAAGTACATCTTTGCCTTTTTGTCTGTTTCTAGTGGAGCGTCCGCAAATTTTCTGATATTCGTTTCAAAAAAGGTGCATGTTAAAATTTACAAATCGCTTTCTCATAATTTAGGGCAAGCTGCAAGTTGAATCATGCAGCTTTTTTTCAAATTTTAGCGTTTTTTAACGCCTTTTTTATAATTTATACTATTCCCAATATTCTTAAAGCTACGTAGTGTGCTCGGAAACGCGCATTCGCATGTGCAAGGGGCGTGGAATAATTTCAAATGGAGTTTTCGAGTTGACGCAGGCTCACATTTGCCGTGACCCCGATCCGGTTCTCGAGGCCGAGGAGGTTTTTCGCGATGCGCTGAAAGCAGAAATTCAGAAACATAAGCGCCGTGCACGAATCGTTTACGATGAAATAAGTAAACTGTAAGTAAACTATGAATTTAGAAAATATAATTCTCTCCGAAGCAAAACTAATTGACTTAAAAAACTCATTAACTTAAATAATAACTAATAACTAATAATAAATAATTGTCCAAACCTACTTATCTTGAATTTGATCCGGCCTTGAAAATTTATTGTCGTTGGATTCTTGTGTACACAGACACCCGGCAGCTGCAATTAATCTGCCGTACAGAAAAATCGAGCGAACGCTTAATCGGTGGAAGGCTGAATCTGTGAACGTTCCGGGCAGTGGATCGATCAAATGCCTTGATGACTTCTACGATTTCCTATCGAGCGAGACTACGCAGCCGATTCTTCGTTACGAAATCGCAGGAGGTGAATCCTCCGAATCGATCGCAGCCGAGCTCATTCAAAGCAAAGATGACTCGAAGTCTCTCCTCATTCGGAATGAGCGTTTCGTCAATCTTTGCCTCGGTGCAATGACGATCCACGTTGACGGAACTTTCAAAGTGGTTCCACGCGTAGAGGAGAAAAAAAAAGCCGAGAAGCGCTTTCAACTCCTAACTGTCCTCGTTCAGATTTACAATTGCGTGAGTTTCAAAAACGTTAACATTCATTTTTCAGACATTTTATTTGTTAATTTGAAATAACTGCTTAAAATATTTGACTTACTTGAGTGTAATTGGTATCTACATTTATCGACAAATGCATCGTTGAAAAATTTTAGGTTTTCCCGATGGCTTGGGCGCTGATGAATTCGAAGACTACGGACGCGTACACTGCGGTATTGGAAATAGTGCTACGGCCATTCCGAGGTTTCCGAGGCGTAATCATGACAGATTTTGAAATCGCCATGAGAAACGGCTTGCGCACCGTATTGCCAGAATCTGAAATATTCGGATGTCTTTTCCATTTCAGTCAGGTAAGAGCGCACCGAACCTTTTCATTTTCTTGGAAATGTTCTGAAACGTTCATAAATAACTGTTTTTGCTTCCTCATAAAGGAAGCTATGTGACGGTGGTAAATTTTTTTTTCAAAATGCCAAAACGTCGAGAAAACACATTTTGAAACCAAAACGTTTTCGAATGTGCCAAAACGTCGAGAAAACACATTTTGAGAAAATTTCCGGATGTCCGGATGTGTGTGTGTGTGTGTGTGTGTGTGTGTGTGTGTGTGTGTGTGTGTGTGTGTGTGTGTGTGTGTGTGTGTGTGTGTGTGTGTGTGTGTGTGTGTGTGTGTGTGTGTGCGTGTGTGTGTGTGTGTGTGTGTATGTGTGTAATGGCCTCCGAAAATTGAAACATGCATAACTCGAGAACGATTTTAGCAACAGCCCCCAAATTTTGCAGACATGTGCAGCTCCATAATCCCTTCTTTGTCTATCATTTTCTCGATGATTTATGTTTCGATTCGGATTTTATTCCGTTTTCAAATTTCAAAAAAAGAAAAGGCGTTATCACTCTAGCGATCGCAAATTTTGAGATACTCGTCAGAATAGTTCTTAACAAAGAGATATGTACCCGAGGTTGGTTGGTATCGCATTTCGGCCAAATCCATCGATAATTTTTGATTTTATGATATTTTGAATTTTTCCAAAAATCAAATTTGCATCTATAACTTTCGTGAACTTTGACCAATCGAGCTCCAACTTTACAGAAGTATAGAACATCGTTCAGCCGTGATTTATATCAATTTTGGCGTAGATCCGTTGAATGGTTCGATTTTTACAGGAGTTCAAGTTTTTCGTTTATAAGCCTCTGCCGATTCAAAAATATTTGACTTGCCATGCTCTATCTCGTGGATTCACAAAAATCTTCGATAAATGTTATTAGGTATAAGATTTGTTGAAAAATGACTGATGTGTTTAAAATCTGAGGAGATATTGAAATCTTATACACCTCATTATCAGTCGATTGTATGGAAGGCCAATAGGAAAGGTGAACTTGAACTTGTCTAATATTTTTATTTTGAATGATATTGCTATATTGAATACTGTTATCTATGAAAAGTGATAAAAGCTTCAAGTTGAAACTTGCAAATTTCTTCCTCATAATTCAATGCAAGCTGCAAGTTGAAACTTGCAATTTGCATCCTCTCAATCATAGGTAGTGAACGAAGATTCCTTATACGGAAGCCAAAAAAAAATGCTCCCTCATTCTTGGTACCTCATAAAGGACTTTTCGTTCACTACCTTCGATTCCGAGAAAGCAAATTGCTAGTTTTAACTTGCAGCTTGCCTCGAATTATGAGGAAGCAATTCGCAAGTTGAAACTCGCAGCTTTTTATTCTCCAAATTTACAAAATAATGCATGATACTATAATTATTATAATTCATACATAGACGTCTGTATCCATCCATAGACTACGACATTTAATAACGTTGCAAGCAGATTTTTCTGAAGCGTAAGTACTTTTTATTTATTTAAAAAAATAATGTTATTACTGACCTCCTCGGCTCAACGATTTGAGCAAGCTGAGTTGTCTTTTGAGCAACATGCGTTGTCCACCGCTCAGACAACGCGTCTGCGTGTGGATCGCGTCGCTTAGACCGAGTCCTTCGATGATTTCCTCGACAATGACCTTCTTAGCGTCCGCGGTCACGTCTTTGCCCAGTTTCAAATTCGCGGACACCACCATCGCCTCCTTGATCGTCAAATGCGGCAACAGACGATCGCCTTGCATTATGTAGCACGACATCTTTGGTGCAGAACGATCAGTTGAAATTAAATAAATTTTTAATCAAGGTTTCGTTTTTTTTCTATTTTCAAAGGGTTTTCTTGTCGTTGTCACAGAATTTAATTCCCAGACGCGAAAATAACATTTTTGGAATTCAATTATCAACGTTTCAATACTTGAATTATGATATTTTTTATAGGCATTGCACAAGAGAGCTCGACAACTCGGGATAATTCAAAGACTCAGAAAAGACCCTGATGGTAAAATTATTCTGAGAAAAGTATTGGCCCTTGCGTTATTACCTGCAGCGAATATAAGGGCCGCATTCGAATCGATCAAAAATGGTCTGACTCCTGCTATGTCCGAGATGTTCGCGCCATTCTTCGCTTACTTCGAAAGATACTGGCTCGATATACGTGGACCGGAAGAGTTCTGCGTTCACCGTCAATTTGTTCGCACAAATAACGCTGCTGAATCGAACAACGCGTTGTTATCAATGAGACTTCCACGACGTCCGAGCTGCCTGACCTTCATCAGTAAGTCATCTGTAAGTACATTGTTTAACTTGATTCCAATTGCATGTATCGCTTTCAGAAGAGATAGTCGAAATCCAGCGCGTTACGCACCTCGAATTCTTGTCGGCGAGAGAAGGCAACAGCGTCAAGCCAGCCTTGATTCGGTACATGATTAAAAACTTCGCGATAAAACGCGCTTGGGACGAACTCGACCTTGGTGTCCTCACAACCGATGACTTCTTGCTTCGCGTATCGAAACAGATACAAAAGTTTCCCATCGTGGCGATTCTAACAGAATCGAGTTCCGATGACGATGATAGCGATATTTTCGAAGAGCCAATCGTCGTCACTGAAGCTCCTGTTATCGGGGGGCAAGACGGAATTGTCGTCGAGAACGCCGACGCGTCTGAGCCCGGTATTGCCAGCGATGATATCGCCGTTATTCGTGTTGAAGACGAAGTCAACATTGATGCAGTCGATATTACGTCTGAGCCCGGTGCTGCCATTACCGATGAACATCGAGAAATCGTTATTATTGGCAGTGAGTCCAGCGTTGGTCTTGTCGCCAACGTTTTAAGCGCCCGCAAGGAGAGCTTTATCGAAAATACGCAAAATACCTCCGAAACTGTTCGTGTCAATGTGATAGACAACGACGTCATTGAGGTGGAGGAAACGGCCCGTAGTAACGTCGAATCTGAAGTCGCAAAGGGTAACGGTGATTGGTAAAATAATATAATTTTTAACATGACTAAATTGCGAATTATTCTTACATGCTTATAGAAACTCCTGCTTCCCTCCAAATACCTGCTGCGGTGTCGCAAAAACGTCCCTGTGAAAAATTCAAGTTGAGGCATGAGTGCAAAAGAAGAATCGTTTTTGATTTCGATACTCAGCGCACCAAGCCCTACATCCCCGTTCGAATTCAGCAGAATAATAGTGGCCAGTGACTACCCGATATCCTAATTGCTTTAACAGCGTGGAAATAAACGTATCGCGCGTGATTTGACGTTCGAATTATATGGATCCTCGCATCGTGGTGTCTCTCATCGAGATGTATTATTTGAAAAATTGGAATATAAGCGTGATTCACTTTGGGTTTTAAAATGAGTCCTGGGAATCGTTAGGGATCGAATCGATTCGTCTGGTCTCCATACATGGGATGAATAGTGTTTCAATTTTTAACTCCCACCCTCGTCCTCCGGCCGCGTGACTACATTGCTCGACTTTCGAGCTTTCCTACGCGTAAACTATTAATGTCAGATGTATGCCGTTGCAGACTTTTTTGTAGGAAATTCAATTCTCTACAAAATTGTTCATGTTAACTTTTGGTCTACATAGCGTTGTTTAGCCGGCGTTTGGGCGGGAAGGTAAAAATGTATTGATTTTCTTCAATTTCTTTATCTTGCTGTCCAAACGCTGGCTGAACAACGCTATATAGACCAAAAGTTAACATGAACAATGTTGTAGAGAATCAAATTTCATAGGGAAAAATCCGCGACGGCATACACCCAATATTAATAGTTTACGCGTAGGAAAGCTCGAAAGTCGAGCAATTGTAGTCACGTGGCCGGCGGACGAGGTACGTAACTATACCTATTTATAAAATGACGAATCTTGACCGTTCCGAGCATTTTCGTCCCGAGCATTGCCCGTCACAAATGTTTGCCTTTCCGAACGTTGCTCGTTCCGAATTTCGAGCCCAACCGAATTTTAATTGATTTGACTTTTATTAGACTTTTATTAACTTTGACTTTGATATTGACTTATTATTGACTTTTTGTCGATTGACTTGAAAAAAAAAAAAATGTATTGACTTTTTTTTTTATAAATTGACATTTGACAGCAAATTTCCATTGATAATTGACTTCTGACTTTGTTTTTTTTAAATTATTTTTTTTTTATTTTTTTTAAATTTACCTTATGACTTTGAATTTTAGTTATTGATTGTGGGACTGTACATTTTGTTTATTTATGGATATTTTGTCATCAAGCTACAAACTTGGGTGAATAGTTGTGCGTACATTGATCGATTTAGTGTGCCCATTTA
Organism: Sussaba pulchella; assembly: GCA_963971145.1. NCBI lineage: Eukaryota > Metazoa > Arthropoda > Insecta > Hymenoptera > Ichneumonidae > Sussaba > Sussaba pulchella. The sequence continues at coordinate 118,281 of CAXAQZ010000046.1, forward strand.
TGAAGTTTTTCAATTATTGACCGTATTCGGTCATTCGAATCGAAATATCTCAGCAAGGGTTAGTGATAAAGGGAAAAACCACTGGTTTTTTTTTAACAAACTTTTTTTTTTTGTGAAAATTTTTTTTTGGAAAACTTTTTCTTTCGTGAAACTGTTTTTGAAACTTGATTTTTTTTTTTTTGTAAATTTTTTTTCAAAAATTTAGAATTTTTTTTTGAACTGTATTGATAACTGTAAATTTCTTTTGGGTATTGATTGAACCTTGATTCGATTTTTGTGTACTAATTGACCCCTGATTTTGACTTTTTATGAATATTGACTCTGTTTTGACTTTCAATTAATCTTGACCTTGTTTTTGAATGTTATGACCTTGATTTTGACGTTTTTCAAATTTTTATTGATTTGACTTTTATTACACTTTCATTGATTTTGACTTTTATTTGACTTTTATTTACTTTGACTTCGATATTATCTTTTCATTAATTGACTTGAAAAACAAAATGTATTAACCGACTTTTTTTTTTCAATTAAAAATTAATAAAGAAAGATTTGTAAGAATTCAATAAGTACTTTTAGTTTTATCCAATTTAAAATTATTCAATTGTTAATTACAATTAATAAATAGCTTTGTCGTATAGAGTGTACAAAAACAAAGGAATAAGAACCCGTCGTTTTTCCCTTTATCACTAACCCTTGTTGAGATACATCGATTCGAATGACCAAATACGGTCAAGAATTTAAAAACTTCATTTGACTGTACCTCAAAAGCTCAAAATAAAGAACCGCGAAACACGGGTTTCTTTATTTTCAACATATTGAAATAAAACTTTACTCTCTGTTGGTTCGTTTCGGTTTATTTCTTGAGTTCGGACCGGAGTGGGGTCGATGATGTGGGTTTATTAATTCAATATTCATTTTTTATTTTGATTTTATAGTGAGACGACGAAATGTTATTATTTATTCTTTTATCATTTCTTCAGGTATTTTGCATTTTATTTCATTTCAGGCATTCACTCACATTAGTCACATTCATCCTTATTTCTTATTTTATTTTAAGTTATTATTTATACTCGCTTTCCACATTCAATCACAAGTTATATTCGTACCATTATATATTCCATTCGCTCAAACGTATTGATACACTCGTCCAAATCACACTCATCAAACATAAACACACGTAATCCTCTGTATTCATTTCGCTCCATCGGTTATCATCGTTTCTACTCACAGTCCTTTGTCGTCGCACGTCGTTTCCTCAAAATCAACCTTAGATCACGGTTACATTTACATTTACATCACGTCATATTCATTTCACAATTTTATACATTCGGATTAGTAATCTTCAATTCAACTTATACGTTGTTTCATTTTATATTCCATATCATTCGATTCACTTCTCATTTCAGTTCATTATATGTTTACTCCTTTTTCATGTTCATTTATGTTCACGTATCACTAATTCAATTATTTATTTATTCCGTTCTGTCCATAAATCATTGTCCATTATTCCTGCCGGTCGTTACACACAAGACATTCGTTTTAAATAAACACGAGACATTTTAAATAGCTCACGACATAATAAATAATACAATTCACATGGGAATAAATAAATTACACTATAACCCCAACCGATTGGTGGTGATTATAGTAAAAGACGGAACTTTGGAGCCCTCCGCTCCGGACGGCGCACGCCGGGCGACTCCTTGAACGATCTCTTTTGATTTCGGCGAGACGCCGAAATCCCACAATCGAATTTTGATTTCGACCGATTGCCGAAATATGTAACGGCGCTGGCCCCGCGATCAATGGTAGGGGATCGCAACCGTTACAATATATTCATGTCAAAAATGTCTATATGTTGCCAAACGTTTTGACCCAAGTGTCAAGCCCGACTGAGTTCCAGCTGAACCCCCCATATGCATGATCGAAATCTTGACCGTCTTCGATACATATTTATCTTGCTGTCCAAACGCTGGCTGAACAACGCTATATAGACCAAAAGTTAACATGAACAATGTTGTAGAGAATCAAATTTCATAGGAAAAAGTCCGCGACGGCATACACCTAATATTAATAGTTTACGCGTAGGAAAGCTCGAAAGTCGAGCAATTGTAGTCACGCGGCCGGCGGACGAGGTACGTAACTATATACTAATTGACCCCTGATTTTGACTTTTATTAATTTTGACTATGTTTTGACTTTTTATGAATATTGACTCTGTTTTGCCTTTCAATTAATCTTGACCTTGTTTTTGATTTTTATGACCTTGATTTTTACGTTTTTCAAATTTTCATTGATTTTGACTTTTATTTGACTTTTATTCACTTTGACTTCGATATTATCTTTTCATTGATTGATTTGAAAAACAAAATGTATTAACCGACTTTTTTTTTTTTCAATTGAAAATTAATAAAGAAAGATTTGTAAGAATTCAATAAGTACTTTTTAACCGACTTCAAAAAAGGAGGAGGTTATCAATTCGACACGCATCTTTTTGTGTGTATGTTACGCGATATCTTCGCCGATTATGGACCGATTTCAATTATTCTTTTTTTATTGGATAGGTCGTATCTCGGAGGTGGTCCGATTGAAAGAAAAAATTCGAATTTTTTTTTTTCAACTGACTTATAAATAAATAAAAAATCGCAGGAGGAAGACCTGTTACGCGATATCTTCGCCAATTATGGACCGATTTCAATAATTCTTTTTTCATGGAATAGGCCATATTTCAAGGGTGGTCCTATTTTTTATAAAATTAAAAAAAAAAAAATTTTTCTTAACTGGCGAAAAAAAAAAAGAGAAGGAAGATATGTTACGCGATATCTGCACCAATTGTAGACCGTTTTTTTTTTATGATTCTTTGAAAAATTGAATACGACATATGTCGAGGGTGATCCCAGCCCGGAAGTCATAATATTAATAAAAAAAACAAAATACTAATCGTTGGAGAAATCACGCAGCCTCGTCATTTCGGTCAGAGCTTTTTCGTCGTGTGGTCGCTTTAATAATTTATTTGCATCCAAATCGGACAAGGCTATGCTTTCTAAAGTTTTCACGCGACTGAGGGCTACATAGATCTGTCCTTTTGCAGAATTCTTCTTTCCTTAATCAATTACTGCCTTATCAAGGGTTGTTCCCTGTAATTTGTGGACAGTTACGGCCCAGCTTAAGATGAGCGGTATCATCCTGCGCTCGACATCTCCATATACCCTTCGCGCTTGGAATGTTGTACAAACAGGTGAAATTGCTACGCAACCATCATCATCTTTTATTCTGAGGCCAATAGTCGCATCATTAAATTTTATAAGTACAGCTTCAGGTAACTCGCCTTCCTCCAATTGATCTCTTCGTAGAGCAGGCCATTTGAATTTCTCAACAATGCCCATTGCGCCATTCACGAGCCCATCGGATACGGAAATATTGCGCCTCAACATAACTCGCGATTCGACACCCAACTTTATGGTTAATGAGAAACCACCACAGTTATTAATGTCTATAGGAATGACATTGTCTGGTGGCCTTCTACCATAAGTTGCCATCTCACGAGATTCGTCTACAGCATTTATACTGTACATATGGTGCACCTTGGAATTCTCAGCGGTTATTTTTTCATTATACGTGTCTACTTGTCTAACAGTGGGGAATATACGGACAGCAATCCCATCAGCAAAATCACCTGCCAAAGGCACGCGTCGCCGCTCACAAAGTAACTCTAACTGAGCCGTCGTTAATTCGCCAACCCGCAAGCTATCCAAGAGGTCAATGAACTCAATGTCATTTCGTTGTCGCATATTTATCGTTAGTTCGCAAAATACGAACTGGTGCCATAAGTTAACTTCTGCAGAAAACCATGGCGGTTGAATAAAACACCAATGCCCTTTCACCGGTGGGAGTTGAAGTATATCACCGAAAAGCAATATATGTACTCCGCCGAATAATTTGTCATTATTTTTATATTCTTGGAGACGCAAGTGTATAATGCGCTAATTTTGATATGAAACCATAGAAATTTCATCTATGATTAGTCAGTTAATACGACGCCATTTACGTCTTTTGTTCTCTAACTTTTGTCCCGTTATTTTTTTGTACGTCATTCATGGTATTTCCTTTTTCAATTGGAAGTAAGAATATTGAGTGCAACGTTTTACCAAATATTTGACGCGCGGCTACTCCTGTTAAAGATCCGACCTCAACAAATAAGACCTTGAGCAATATGTCAACTGTAGGTGCATAACACCGTTTTATATGTTCTACAAGTAATTTCAAGACGAAGGACTTCCCACTTCCTGCACCACCAGTGATAAATAACAATAATTGGCCTTCTTGTCCATGCAAATCATTCTCGACAGTCCCAGAAACTTTTTGGAAAAGATCTTTTTGTTGTACGTTTAGTCCTTGAATGTTACGCAGGAAGATTTCATCTGGCATTGCGGATCTTTCGCATACATCTTCACAATAATTGTCATCGTTAATCACGATTTGTTCGCCGCCACAAATCGACGGAGCGTTAACATCATGTGTATCCCGGGCGGCATTGAGTGAAACTGCTTGGGCAAGATCCCGTTGTATCGTTTCTTCCGCGTAAGCAAACTCTTCTGCGGTTACGTTGCCCTGTAATGGTCGAAGTTCTCCTTGCCGCCTAATGAAACACTCCTCAGCGGTTTCCTCTTCGAGTAGAAGTTCACTTTCTTCACGGAATGGTACATGACATACTAACAAGCTGTAGTAATAAGCCTCTTTGTCACTGTTTAACGTAAAGTATCGTGTGCGCAATACTGCTGACTTATTTCTTATACGCATCCGCGTATTTTATCTCTTAGTCGTATAAATTTTGCTGGCGTAACATCTTCACCCCTTAACTCTTTGTCACCATCGTCTTCGCTCCATGTTGAGTTAGACACCGTTTCAAAGCGCACAGCAAATTTAGCAAGACTTAAGTCTTCCAGTTCGTCTGGGCGTAATACATACCGGTCAAAAATATTATTGTAAATGGACGTATCATCACTGTCGAATCGTAGAAGTCTGAAACGTTCGTTTGGCTTACAACTGTTTGTGAAAACCGTTTTTCGAGAAGACATTTTTAGCGGTAAATGGCAGATTCTGTATGCACATTCCGGAGCACTTACAAGGCGTTGAGATAGAACGGCCATTGAGACTGCGAATAACTGACGCCATACAGAACCACCTTGCCTCTTGGCCTTCGCAACGGCTTCTCGTACAACTTCACCCGTATCAAAGGGCTCACATTTACTTGCGTATTTAGCAACATAGTAGGCAACTGCTGTTACGTTGCCACACGGCTGCACATCAATGTTTCCTTTCCATAGACTCAATAAAACAGGATTATAATTGTTCACCATGGTTTCGTCTGCAGTTCTTTTCAAACAGCAAAATCGACCATTGTTTGATAATACTTCAACAGGACCTAAGCAAGTAGTAGTCTCATATGGTGGCCTCGGAAAACCAAAACGACAACAACTATCGTTGCGGTTTTTGTAACACGTGGCACTGTGTTTGTGAATTTGGACATCTTCTATTAATTTCTATTATAGCGTTATTGGGCATCAACGAGCATGAAACAACCCTTTCGATAACCTCGATACCCTTTTGCGTAGAGAAATCTGGGATATTGTCACACCACACTAACATATGAAGATGTGGGCTTCCACGATTTTGGAACTCGATTCTATACCAAAAGTCCACAACTGAACCACCTAAGCAGTCTGGATCGCGCTTGAGGAATCGCATGAGAGCGTTCACCCGAAGTGTAAATTGTCGAGAGATAACTACGGGATGTCTTTGTACCAACTCCAAACGCTCGGGAAACGACAAGCTCTCTGCTTCATTTATATCACGACCATCTGCCACAAGTAAAGCCTTGATCATATCTGGCTAATTAAGGTCATTGCAAGAGAAAGTCATGAACCACGTAGGAGGCCCTAAAGTTCGGACCATTGCAATGAGTTCAGAGCAACATTTCTGCCAATAAGACGCTGATCCTCTGATGTTCCTCATAGTGAGATGCATGTTATCGATGAGTCCCTGAGGTGCATGCTCACCCCGGCCCTGACGCATCCTGCACGACACAGAGACACTGGACTTAGCTCGATGATATTCAACTATAGAAAGAGCAAAAAACAAATAGTCGTTTCGATTGAATCTTTTATCCACGCTCATTATTCGACTTTGAAAATAATCTAAAGGAGTTATTTCAATTTCTCTTTCCTCTCCAAAACCATTCTTTCCATCAGGAAAAAGACAATACCAAGCAAGCTCTTCCGTTCGTCGCTCTTGATCCACATTTAATGGCGGCGCAGTTTTTCTGGTAATCTCAGCTAATCTCATTTCGTTATTATTGCTAGTTGGATTGGAATTCAAAGAAACTACACTTTCCAGTTTGGGCACTGCTTCGTCTATGCTACGGAGCATACTCGTTGTTTCAATTATGGTGATAATTGGATTAAGCTGTAGCTGTGATAGCTGTCTTTCTGGTTCCTGAGCTGAGGTCAGCCGAGGCGTTTGTTGAGGAGTGTCACTGTTTTCTGATGTAGAACTGTTTGACTGAACTTCTCTTGACCGCTCCTGAGCATGATTATCCGATCGCTGAGTTTCCAACGTTTTTTTGTGCATTTCTGCTTCGTTCTCTGGGGTTATAATCAAAGGAGTTAGTGAGTACACATTAAGACTGATTATAAGATTAT
>CAXAQZ010000047.1:0-10000 GCA_963971145.1 Sussaba pulchella
ACAAGTGTAATTTTTTTGTGTTAAGCCGAGCCTTAATGCGCGTTAGAAAAATAACAAGACCGTGATAAATAATTACGTATTTTTTTTTTAGCAATGCCCATTGAAAATAAAGATTAAAAAAAAAAAAATTCGTCTACTCTTCGACCCTCAATAATTTAATCGAAGGTAAACGGCTGGAATAACTGATATTCGATTTAGTTAAAAGAATGTTTGTTCTATGATATATCGTATTTGTGCATGATTGGATTAACGAGATTCCCAATGTCCCTATCTAAAAATTTCGTGAAAATTAATTCGAGCAAAAAAATCTTTTTCTAATTTGCGAAAAGGCCGGAGAACCGTTGAATATTACGAGGATTCTGATAATATCTAACGGCCCGATGCGATGCACGTTCAAAATATAGATTAAAAAATTGAAAAAACAATTAGAGCATACTCTTTGACCGTAATTATTTTGTTCAACGGTAAATGGCGGGAATAACTGATACTTGATTTCGTTGAAGAAATGTTTCTTCTGTGATATAAGTTTTGGCATGAATGGATTAACGAGATTTCGACTGTCCCTATCTAAAATTTTCGTAAAAATTAATTCGAGCTAAAAAAATCTTCTTTTAATTTGCATAAAGTCCGGAGAATCGTTGAATATTATGAGGATTCTGATAATTTCTAACGGCCCGATGAGATGCACGTTAAAAATATAGATTAAAAAATTGAAAAAACAATTAGAGCATACTCTTTGACCGTAAATATTTTGTTCAACGGTAAATGGCGGGAATAACTGATACTTGATTTCGTTGAAGCAATTTTCCTTCTGTGATATAAAATTTTATATGAATGGATTAACGAGATTCCCACTGTCCTTATCTAAAATTTTCGTGAAAATTAATTCGAGCAAAAAAATCTTTTTCTAATTTGCATTAAGTCCGGAGAATCGTTAAATATTACGAAGATTTTAACAACGATGCGATGCACGTTGAAAATATAGATTAAAAAATTAAAAAACTAATTCGCATAATCTTTGACCTTAAATATTTTGTTCAACGGTAAATGGCGGAAATAACTGATACTTGATTTTGTTGAAGGAATGTTTTATCTGTGATATTATATTTTGCATAAATGGATTAACAAGATTCCCACTGTACCTATCTAAAATTTTCGTAAAAATTTATTCGAGCAAAAAAATTTATTTCTAATTTGCATAAAGTCCGGAGAATCGTTGAATATTACGAAGATTCTGACGACTTTTAACGGCCCAATGCGATGCACGTGGAAATTTAAAAAATTTTCAAATAGGGATTCGTCTACTCTTCGAACCGAAATAATTGATACGAGGATAAACGCCGGGAATAACGAATGCTCGATTGAGTTAGAAGAATGCTCGTTGATTAACAAGATTCGGACCGTCCCTATAAAAGAAATTCGTGAAACCATAAACGGTCTACTTATCGACCAAACAAGATTTGCGATCGGTCTACGTGTGAATTTTAAATTCCTCTTTCGTTTTTCAGTACTAATTTTTTTTCATCAACTCATTAGAATAAATTTTAGGCCAAAATGGTTTTCGCGTTTCATGAAAAATTTTTTTTTTTTTTTCGAATTTCAGAAAAACCGATCGGTCTACGCCTGGAATAATTTTAATGTTCTTATTATTTTACAAACGAATTTTTTTTTTTTTTGGGTTTAAGAAAAAGCGGTCGATCTACGGGTGAAAAATTAAGGTTTATTCATTTCATTCCGATAGAAAAATAATTTGAAAAAAAAAATTTTTAAGCACGTTTTGATATTGATTGTTACGTTAATGCGATAAGAAGAAAGTTATGTTCTTTTACTTTTCGAAAAAGCGATCGGTCTACGCGTCGAACAACCCTGGTCGCGGTCGGTCTGCGGATGGATTATTTCCGAGTGCGATCGGTCTACGCGTCAACTCAATGTACATGCGATCGGTCTACGCAACGAACAACTCTGCCCGCGGTCGGTCTACGCGTGGATTTGAAATTCCTCTTTCGTTTTTCGATACCAATTTCTTTCATCAATTTATTAGAACAAATTTAAGGTAAAATTAATTTTCGCGTTTCATGAAAAAAAAAATTTTTTTTTTCGAATTTCAAAAAAACCGATCGGTCTACCCCTGGAATAATTTTAATGTTCTTATTATTTTACAACCAAATTTTTTTATTTCTTTTCGGGTTTAAGAAAAAGCGGTCGATCTACGGGTAAAAATTTAAGGTTTATTCATTTCATTCCGATGGAAAAATAATTTGAAAAAAAAAATTTTTAAGCACGTTTTGATATTGATTGTTACGTTAATGCGATAAGAAGGAAGTTATGTTCTTTTACTTTTCGAGAAAGCGAGTTTTTCGATACCAATTTTTTTTCATCAATTTATTAGAATAAATTTTTGGTCAAAATGGTTTTCGCGTTTCATGAAGAAAATTTTTTTTCTTTCGAATTTCAGAAAAACCGATCGGTCTACGCCTGGAATAATTTTCATGTTCTTATTATTTTACAAACGAAATTTTTTTTTTTTTTTTGGTTTCAAGAAAAAGCGGTCGATCTACGGGTAAAAAATGAAGGTTTATTTATTTCATTTCGATGAAAAAACAATTTGGAAAAAAAAAATTTTTTAACCACGTTTTGATATTGATTGTTACATTAATACGATAAGAAGAAAGTTATTTTCTTTTACTCTTCGAAAAAGCGATCGGTCTACGCGTCGAGCAACTCTGGTCGCGGTCGGTCTACGCGTGGATTATTCCCGAGTGCGATCGGTCTACGCGTCAACTCAATGTACATGCGATCGGTCTACGCGTCGAACAACTCTGGTCGCGGTCGGTCTACGCGTGGATTATTTCCGAGTGCGGTCGGTCTACGCGTCAACTCAATATACATGCGATCGGTCTACGTGTGGATTTTAAATTCCTCTTTCGTTTTTCGATATCAATTTTTTTCATCAATTCATTAGAATAAATTTTAGGTCAAATTGGTTTTCGCGTTTCATGAAAAATTTTTTTCTTCATTTTTGAATTTCAAAAAAACCGATCGGTCTACGCCTGGAATCATTTTAATATTCTTATTATTTTACAACCGAATTTTTTTTTTTTTTTTGGGTTCAAGAAAAAAAGGTCGATCTACGGGTAAAAATTTAAGGTTTATTCATTTCATTCCGATGGAAAATAATTTAAAAAAAAAAATTTTTAAGCACGTTTTGATATTGATTATTACGTTAATGCGATAAGAAGAAAGTTATGTTCTTTTACTTTTCGAGAATGCGATCGGTCTACGCGTCGAACAACTCTGGTCGCGGTCGGTCTACGCGTGGATTATTTCCGAGGGCGATCGGTCTACGCGTCAACTCAATGTACATGCGATCGGTCTACGCGTCGAACAACTCTGGTTGCGGTCGGTCTACGCGTGGATTATTCCGGAGTGCGGTCGGTCTACGCGTCAACTCAATGTACATGCGATCGGTCTACGTGTGGATTTTAAAATCCTCTTTCGTTTTTCGATACCAATTTTTTTTTATCAATTTATTAGAATAAATTTTAGGTCAAAATGGTTTTCGCGTTTCATGAAAGAAATTTTTTTTTTTTTCGAATTTCAGAAAAACCGATCGGTCTACGCCTGGAATAATTTTAATGTTCTTATTATTTTACAAACGAATTTTTTTTTTTTTTCTTTGGTTTCAAGAAAAAGCGGTCGATCTACGGTCGAAAAATGAAGGTTTATTTATTTCATTTCGATGAAAAAATAATTTGAAAAAAAATTTTTTAACCACGTTTTGATATTGATTGTTACGTTAATGCGATAAGAAGAAAGTTATGTTTTTTTACTTTTCGAGAAAGCGATCGGTCTACGCGTCGAACAACTCTGGTCGCGGTCGGTCTACGCGTGGATTATTCCCGAGTGCGATCGGTCTACGCGTCAACTCAATGTACATGCGATCGGTTTACGCGTCGAACAACTCTGGTCGCGGTCGGTCTACGCGTGGATTATTTCCGAGTGCGGTCGGTCTACGCGTCAACTCAATATACATGCGATCGGTCTACGTGTGGATTTTAAATTCCTCTTTCGTTTTTCGATATCAATTTTTTTCATCAATTCATTAGAATAAATTTTAGGTCAAATTTTTTTTCGCGTTTCATGAAAAAATTTTTTCTTCATTTTCGAATTTCAAAAAAACCGATCGGTCTACGCCTGGAATCATTTTAATGTTCTTATTATTTTACAACCGAATTTTTTTTTTTTTTTTTGGGTTCAAGAAAAAAAGGTCGATCTACGGGTAAAAATTTAAGGTTTATTCATTTCATTCCGATGGAAAAATAATTAAAAAAAAAAAATTTTTAAGCACGTTTCGATATTGATCGTTACGTTAATGCGATAAGAAGAAAGTTATGTTCTTTTACTTTTCGAGAATGCGATCGGTCTACGCGTCGAACAACTCTGGTCGCGGTCGGTCTACGAGTGGATTATTTCCGAGGGCGATCGGTCTACGCGTCAACCCAATGTACATGCGATCGGTCTACGCGTCGAACAACTCTGGTCGCGGTCGGTCTACGCGTGGATTATTCCCGAGTGCGGTCGGTCTACGCGTAAACTCAATGTACACGCGATCGGTCTACGTGTGGATTTTAAAATCCTCTTTCGTTTTTCGATACCAATTTTTTTTCATTAATTTATTAGAATAAATTTTAGGTCAAAATGGTTTTCGCGTTTCATGAAAGAAATTTTTTTTTTTTTCGAATTTCAGAAAAACCGATCGGTCTACGCCTGGAATAATTTTAATGTTCTTATTATTTTACAAACGAATTTTTTTTTTTTTTTGTTTGGTTTCAAGAAAAAGCGGTCGATCTACGGTCGAAAAATGAAGGTTTATTTATTTCATTTCGATGAAAAAATAATTTTTAAAAAAACTTTTTGACCACGTTTAGATATTGATTGTTACGTTAATGCGATAAGAAGAAAGTTATGTTTTTTTACTTTTCGAGAAAGCGATCGGTCTACGCGTCGAACAACTCTGGTCGCGGTCGGTCTACGCGTGGATTATTCCCGAGTGCGGTCGGTCTACGCGTCAACTCAATGTACATGCGATCGGTCTACGTGTGGATTTTAAATTCCTCTTTCGTTTTTCGATATCAATTTTTTTCATCAATCCATTAGAATAAATTTTAGGTCAAATTTTTTTTCGCGTTTCATGAAAATTTTTTTTCTTCATTTTCGAATTTCAGAAAAACCGATCGGTCTACGCCTGGAATAATTTTAATGTTCTTATTATTTTACAAACGAATTTTTTTTTTTTTTTTTTTGGTTTCAAGAAAAAGCGGTCGATCTACGGTCGAAAAATGAAGGTTTATTTATTTCATTTCGATGAAAAAATAATTTGAAAAAAAATTTTTTAACCACGTTTTGATATTGATTGTCACGTCAATGCGATAAGAAGAAAGTTATGTTTTTTTACTTTTCGAGAAAGCGATCGGTCTACGCGTCGAACAACTCTGGTCGCGGTCGGTCTACGCGTGGATTATTCCCGAGTGCGATCGGTCTACGCGTCAACTCAATGTACATGCGATCGGTCTACGCGTCGAACAACTCTGGTCGCGGTCGGTCTACGCGTGGATTATTTCCGAGTGCGGTCGGTCTACGCGTCAACTCAATATACATGCGATCGGTCTACGTGTGGATTTCAAATTACTCTTTCGTTTTTCGATATCAATTTTTTTCATCAATTCATTAGAATAAATTTTAGGTCAAATTTTTTTTCGCGTTTCATGAAAAATTTTTTTCTTCATTTTCGAATTTCAAAAAAACCGATCGGTCTACGCCTGGAATCATTTTAATGTTCTTATTATTTTACAACCGAATTTTTTTTTTTTTTTTTGGGTTCAAGAAAAAAAGGTCGATCTACGGGTAAAAATTTAAGGTTTATTCATTTTATTCCGATGGAAAAATAATTTTAAAAAAAAAATTTTTAAGCACGTTTTGATATTGATCGTTGCGTTAATGCGATAAGAAGAAAGTTATGTTCTTTTACTTTTCGAGAATGCGATCGGTCTACGCGTCGAACAACTCTGGTCGCGGTCGGTCTACGCGTGGATTATTTCCGAGGGCGATCGGTCTACGCGTCAACCCAATGTACATGCGATCGGTCTACGCGTCGAACAACCCTGGTCGCGGTCGGTCTACGCGTGGATTATTCCCGAGTGCGGTCGGTCTACGCGTAAACTCAATGTACATGCGATCGGTCTACGTGTGGATTTTAAAATCCTCTTTCGTTTTTCGATACCAATTTTTTTCATCAATTTATTAGAATAAATTTTAGGTCAAAATGGTTTTCGCGTTTCATGAAAAAAATTTTTTTTTTTTTCGAATTTCAGAAAAACCGATCGGTCTACGCCTGGAATAATTTTAATGTTCTTATTATTTTACAAACGAATTTTTTTTTTTTTTTTTTTGGTTTCAAGAAAAAGCGGTCGATCTACGGTCGAAAAATGAAGTTTTATTTATTTCATTTCGATGAAAAAATTATTTGAAAAAAAATTTTTTAACCACGTTTTGATATTGATTGTCACGTTAATGCGATAAGAAGAAAGTTATGTTTTTTTACTTTTCGAGAAAGCGATCGGTCTACGCGTCGAACAACTCTGGTCGCGGTCGGTCTACGCGTGGATTATTCCCGAGTGCGATCGGTCTACGCGTCAACTCAATGTACATGCGATCGGTCTACGCGTCGAACAACTCTGGTCGCGGTCGGTCTACGCGTGGATTATTTCCGAGTGCGGTCGGTCTACGCGTCAACTCAATATACATGCGATCGGTCTACGTGTGGATTTTAAATTCCTCTTTCCTTTTTCGATATCAATTTTTTTCATCAATTCATTAGAATAAATTTTAGGTCAAATTTTTTTTCGCGTTTCATGAAAAATTTTTTTCTTCATTTTCGAATTTCAAAAAAACCGATCGGTCTACGCCTGGAATCATTTTAATGTTCTTATTATTTTACAACCGAATTTTTTTTTTTTTTTTGGGTTTAAGAAAAAAAGGTCGATCCACGGGTAAAAATTTAAGGTTTATTCATTTCATTCCGATGGAAAAATAATTTAAAAAAAAAAATTTTTAAGCACGTTTTGATATTGATCGTTACGTTAATGCGATAAGAAGAAAGTTATGTTCTTTTACTTTTCGAGAATGCGATCGGTCTACGCGTCGAACACCTCTGGTCGCGGTCGGTCTACGCGTGGATTATTTCCGAGGGCGATCGGTCTACGCGTCAACCCAATGTACATGCGATCGGTCTACGCGTCGAACAACTCTGGTCGCGGTCGGTCTACGCGTGGATTATTCCCGAGTGCGGTCGGTCTACGCGTCAACTCAATGTACATGCGATCGGTCTACGTGTGGATTTTAAAATCCTCTTTCGTTTTTCGATACCAATTTTTTTTCATCAATTTATTAGAATAAATTTTAGGTCAAAGTGGTTTTCGCGTTTCATGAAAGAAATTTTTTTTTTTTTCGAATTTCAGAAAAACCGATCGGTCTACGCCTGGAATAATTTTAATGTTCTTATTATTTTACAAACGAATTTTTTTTTTTTTTTTTTGGTTTCAAGAAAAAGCGGTCGATCTACGGTCGAAAAATGAAGGTTTATTTATTTCATTTCGATGAAAAAATTATTTGAAAAAAAATTTTTTAACCACGTTTTGATATTGATTGTTACGTTAGTGCGATAAGAAGAAAGTTATGTTTTTTTACTTTTCGAGAAAGCGATCGGTCTACGCGTCGAACAACTCTGGTCGCGGTCGGTCTACGCGTGGATTATTCCCGAGTGCGATCGGTCTACGCGTCAACTCAATGTACATGCGATCGGTCTACGCGTCGAACAACTCTGGTCGCGGTCGGTCTACGCGTGGATTATTTCCGAGTGCGGTCGGTCTACGCGTCAACTTAATATACATGCAATCGGTCTACGTGTGGATTTTAAATTCCTCTTTCGTTTTTCGATATCAATTTTTTTCATCAATTCATTAGAATAAATTTTAGGTCAAATTTTTTTTCGCGTTTCATGAAAAATTTTTTTCTTCATTTTCGAATTTCAAAAAAACCGATCGGTCTACGCCTGGAATCATTTTAATGTTCTTATTATTTTACAACCGAATTTTTTTTTTTTTTTTTGGGTTCAAGAAAAAAAGGTCGATCTACGGGTAAAAATTTAAGGTTTATTCATTTCATTCCGATGGAAAAATAATTTAAAAAAAAAAATTTTTAAGCACGTTTTGATATTGATCGTTACGTTAATGCGATAAGAAGAAAGTTATGTTCTTTTACTTTTCGAGAATGCGATCGGTCTACGCGTCGAACAACTCTGGTCGCGGTCGGTCTACGAGTGGATTATTTCCGAGGGCGATCGGTCTACGCGTCAACCCAATGTACATGCGATCGGTCTACGCGTCGAACAACTCTGGTCGCGGTCGGTCTACGCGTGGATTATTCCCGAGTGCGGTCGGTCTACGCGTAAACTCAATGTACATGCGATCGGTCTACGTGTGGATTTTAAAATCCTCTTTCGTTTTTCGATACCAATTTTTTTTCATTAATTTATTAGAATAAATTTTAGGTCAAAATGGTTTTCGCGTTTCATGAAAGAAATTTTTTTTTTTTTCGAATTTCAGAAAAACCGATCGGTCTACGCCTGGAATAATTTTAATGTTCTTATTATTTTACAAACGAATTTTTTTTTTTTTTTGTTTGGTTTTAAGAAAAAGCGGTCGATCTACGGTCGAAAAATGAAGGTTTATTTATTTCATTTCGATGAAAAAATAATTTTTAAAAAAACTTTTTAACCACGTTTCGATATTGATTGTTACGTTAATGCGATAAGAAGAAAGTTATGTTTTTTTACTTTTCGAGAAAGCGATCGGTCTACGCGTCGAACAACTCTGGTCGCGGTCGGTCTACGCGTGGATTATTCCCGAGTGCGGTCGGTCTACGCGTCAACTCAATGTACATGCGATCGGTCTACGCGTCGAACAACTCCGGTCGCGGTCGGTCTACGCGTGGATTATTTTCGAGTGCGGTCGGTCTACGCGTCAACTCAATGTACATGCGATCGGTCTACGTGTGGATTCAAAATTCACTTATCGTTGATCGGTTTTTATTGTCAAAACAAACTTTTTCGATTCAATTACAATTCATAACGTTGTTCACGTTTAACAAGAATTTTTGAATTTTTAGAATTTTATAAACGAGCGATCGGTCTACGCGTCAAATTTTATTCATCGTTATTCGATAAATTAATATAGTCGACTTTATCAATCTTACTTTCCATACTGTTTATATAAGATTCTATCTTTTTCGCATAAATTGAATCATTAAAAATTTGAAATAGACGGTAATTATTTTTTTTTGTTTTTTGAGCAATTAGATTCGGAAAAATTTTGGTAAAATCAAATATATATATAAATGATGACTTATCATGTTTAAAATGTTATAACCTTGTAGCGACGATTCCATCATTTCATTACTCCATTTCCAACGAGGCGAACATTTTCGTGTTTTTGACGCCCGTTTTTTTTCTAAGTCCGAGCGCACGGAGCCCGTCCGGGCCGTTCAACGCTAGTACGGCCGCCCTGCGCCCCATGTATAAGCCGTCGTTCGCCGAACCGCAGGCGCCCCAGCTCGGTACTATAAGAGGAGTCGAGGCGACGGTTCGGTCACCGCTTACCGTCCGATCATCGGTTACATACTATAACTCAGCATTACCACGAGTCGGCGTCTATGACCAAATGGCTCTTACGTGGTACACGCTACGGCGATGAAAGTTTTTCAACACGAGTTGTTAATAAACTTATACCGAGCATCGACTCACCCTGTTCCGGGCGAGAATATCAATATGAATGATGGACTTCACCATGAATTCCTGATATATTGCAAACATAAATACAAAAATACGTGCCTCAAAAGAGGGCACGTCGAGACGCTGAGAATATAAAATTTCCAGCATTATATA
>CAXAQZ010000047.1:20000-27500 GCA_963971145.1 Sussaba pulchella
TCGTTGAATATTACGAAGATTCTGACGACTTTTAACGGCCCAATGCGATGCACGTGGAAATTTAAAAAATTTTCAAATAGGGATTCGTCTACTCTTCGAACCGAAATAATTGATACGAGGATAAACGCCGGGAATAACGAATGCTCGATTGAGTTAGAAGAATGCTCGTTGATTAACAAGATTCGGACCGTCCCTATAAAAGAAATTCGTGAAACCATAAACGGTCTACTTATCGACCAAACAAGATTTGCGATCGGTCTACGTGTGAATTTTAAATTCCTCTTTCGTTTTTCAGTACTAATTTTTTTTCATCAACTCATTAGAATAAATTTTAGGCCAAAATGGTTTTCGCGTTTCATGAAAAATTTTTTTTTTTTTTTCGAATTTCAGAAAAACCGATCGGTCTACGCCTGGAATAATTTTAATGTTCTTATTATTTTACAAACGAATTTTTTTTTTTTTTGGGTTTAAGAAAAAGCGGTCGATCTACGGGTGAAAAATTAAGGTTTATTCATTTCATTCCGATAGAAAAATAATTTGAAAAAAAAAATTTTTAAGCACGTTTTGATATTGATTGTTACGTTAATGCGATAAGAAGAAAGTTATGTTCTTTTACTTTTCGAAAAAGCGATCGGTCTACGCGTCGAACAACCCTGGTCGCGGTCGGTCTGCGGATGGATTATTTCCGAGTGCGATCGGTCTACGCGTCAACTCAATGTACATGCGATCGGTCTACGCAACGAACAACTCTGCCCGCGGTCGGTCTACGCGTGGATTTGAAATTCCTCTTTCGTTTTTCGATACCAATTTCTTTCATCAATTTATTAGAACAAATTTAAGGTAAAATTAATTTTCGCGTTTCATGAAAAAAAAAATTTTTTTTTTCGAATTTCAAAAAAACCGATCGGTCTACCCCTGGAATAATTTTAATGTTCTTATTATTTTACAACCAAATTTTTTTATTTCTTTTCGGGTTTAAGAAAAAGCGGTCGATCTACGGGTAAAAATTTAAGGTTTATTCATTTCATTCCGATGGAAAAATAATTTGAAAAAAAAAATTTTTAAGCACGTTTTGATATTGATTGTTACGTTAATGCGATAAGAAGGAAGTTATGTTCTTTTACTTTTCGAGAAAGCGAGTTTTTCGATACCAATTTTTTTTCATCAATTTATTAGAATAAATTTTTGGTCAAAATGGTTTTCGCGTTTCATGAAGAAAATTTTTTTTCTTTCGAATTTCAGAAAAACCGATCGGTCTACGCCTGGAATAATTTTCATGTTCTTATTATTTTACAAACGAAATTTTTTTTTTTTTTTTGGTTTCAAGAAAAAGCGGTCGATCTACGGGTAAAAAATGAAGGTTTATTTATTTCATTTCGATGAAAAAACAATTTGGAAAAAAAAAATTTTTTAACCACGTTTTGATATTGATTGTTACATTAATACGATAAGAAGAAAGTTATTTTCTTTTACTCTTCGAAAAAGCGATCGGTCTACGCGTCGAGCAACTCTGGTCGCGGTCGGTCTACGCGTGGATTATTCCCGAGTGCGATCGGTCTACGCGTCAACTCAATGTACATGCGATCGGTCTACGCGTCGAACAACTCTGGTCGCGGTCGGTCTACGCGTGGATTATTTCCGAGTGCGGTCGGTCTACGCGTCAACTCAATATACATGCGATCGGTCTACGTGTGGATTTTAAATTCCTCTTTCGTTTTTCGATATCAATTTTTTTCATCAATTCATTAGAATAAATTTTAGGTCAAATTGGTTTTCGCGTTTCATGAAAAATTTTTTTCTTCATTTTTGAATTTCAAAAAAACCGATCGGTCTACGCCTGGAATCATTTTAATATTCTTATTATTTTACAACCGAATTTTTTTTTTTTTTTTGGGTTCAAGAAAAAAAGGTCGATCTACGGGTAAAAATTTAAGGTTTATTCATTTCATTCCGATGGAAAATAATTTAAAAAAAAAAATTTTTAAGCACGTTTTGATATTGATTATTACGTTAATGCGATAAGAAGAAAGTTATGTTCTTTTACTTTTCGAGAATGCGATCGGTCTACGCGTCGAACAACTCTGGTCGCGGTCGGTCTACGCGTGGATTATTTCCGAGGGCGATCGGTCTACGCGTCAACTCAATGTACATGCGATCGGTCTACGCGTCGAACAACTCTGGTTGCGGTCGGTCTACGCGTGGATTATTCCGGAGTGCGGTCGGTCTACGCGTCAACTCAATGTACATGCGATCGGTCTACGTGTGGATTTTAAAATCCTCTTTCGTTTTTCGATACCAATTTTTTTTTATCAATTTATTAGAATAAATTTTAGGTCAAAATGGTTTTCGCGTTTCATGAAAGAAATTTTTTTTTTTTTCGAATTTCAGAAAAACCGATCGGTCTACGCCTGGAATAATTTTAATGTTCTTATTATTTTACAAACGAATTTTTTTTTTTTTTCTTTGGTTTCAAGAAAAAGCGGTCGATCTACGGTCGAAAAATGAAGGTTTATTTATTTCATTTCGATGAAAAAATAATTTGAAAAAAAATTTTTTAACCACGTTTTGATATTGATTGTTACGTTAATGCGATAAGAAGAAAGTTATGTTTTTTTACTTTTCGAGAAAGCGATCGGTCTACGCGTCGAACAACTCTGGTCGCGGTCGGTCTACGCGTGGATTATTCCCGAGTGCGATCGGTCTACGCGTCAACTCAATGTACATGCGATCGGTTTACGCGTCGAACAACTCTGGTCGCGGTCGGTCTACGCGTGGATTATTTCCGAGTGCGGTCGGTCTACGCGTCAACTCAATATACATGCGATCGGTCTACGTGTGGATTTTAAATTCCTCTTTCGTTTTTCGATATCAATTTTTTTCATCAATTCATTAGAATAAATTTTAGGTCAAATTTTTTTTCGCGTTTCATGAAAAAATTTTTTCTTCATTTTCGAATTTCAAAAAAACCGATCGGTCTACGCCTGGAATCATTTTAATGTTCTTATTATTTTACAACCGAATTTTTTTTTTTTTTTTTGGGTTCAAGAAAAAAAGGTCGATCTACGGGTAAAAATTTAAGGTTTATTCATTTCATTCCGATGGAAAAATAATTAAAAAAAAAAAATTTTTAAGCACGTTTCGATATTGATCGTTACGTTAATGCGATAAGAAGAAAGTTATGTTCTTTTACTTTTCGAGAATGCGATCGGTCTACGCGTCGAACAACTCTGGTCGCGGTCGGTCTACGAGTGGATTATTTCCGAGGGCGATCGGTCTACGCGTCAACCCAATGTACATGCGATCGGTCTACGCGTCGAACAACTCTGGTCGCGGTCGGTCTACGCGTGGATTATTCCCGAGTGCGGTCGGTCTACGCGTAAACTCAATGTACACGCGATCGGTCTACGTGTGGATTTTAAAATCCTCTTTCGTTTTTCGATACCAATTTTTTTTCATTAATTTATTAGAATAAATTTTAGGTCAAAATGGTTTTCGCGTTTCATGAAAGAAATTTTTTTTTTTTTCGAATTTCAGAAAAACCGATCGGTCTACGCCTGGAATAATTTTAATGTTCTTATTATTTTACAAACGAATTTTTTTTTTTTTTTGTTTGGTTTCAAGAAAAAGCGGTCGATCTACGGTCGAAAAATGAAGGTTTATTTATTTCATTTCGATGAAAAAATAATTTTTAAAAAAACTTTTTGACCACGTTTAGATATTGATTGTTACGTTAATGCGATAAGAAGAAAGTTATGTTTTTTTACTTTTCGAGAAAGCGATCGGTCTACGCGTCGAACAACTCTGGTCGCGGTCGGTCTACGCGTGGATTATTCCCGAGTGCGGTCGGTCTGCGCGTCAACTCAATGTACATGCGATCGGTCTACGTGTGGATTTTAAATTCCTCTTTCGTTTTTCGATATCAATTTTTTTCATCAATCCATTAGAATAAATTTTAGGTCAAATTTTTTTTCGCGTTTCATGAAAATTTTTTTTCTTCATTTTCGAATTTCAGAAAAACCGATCGGTCTACGCCTGGAATAATTTTAATGTTCTTATTATTTTACAAACGAATTTTTTTTTTTTTTTTTTTGGTTTCAAGAAAAAGCGGTCGATCTACGGTCGAAAAATGAAGGTTTATTTATTTCATTTCGATGAAAAAATAATTTGAAAAAAAATTTTTTAACCACGTTTTGATATTGATTGTCACGTCAATGCGATAAGAAGAAAGTTATGTTTTTTTACTTTTCGAGAAAGCGATCGGTCTACGCGTCGAACAACTCTGGTCGCGGTCGGTCTACGCGTGGATTATTCCCGAGTGCGATCGGTCTACGCGTCAACTCAATGTACATGCGATCGGTCTACGCGTCGAACAACTCTGGTCGCGGTCGGTCTACGCGTGGATTATTTCCGAGTGCGGTCGGTCTACGCGTCAACTCAATATACATGCGATCGGTCTACGTGTGGATTTCAAATTACTCTTTCGTTTTTCGATATCAATTTTTTTCATCAATTCATTAGAATAAATTTTAGGTCAAATTTTTTTTCGCGTTTCATGAAAAATTTTTTTCTTCATTTTCGAATTTCAAAAAAACCGATCGGTCTACGCCTGGAATCATTTTAATGTTCTTATTATTTTACAACCGAATTTTTTTTTTTTTTTTGGGTTCAAGAAAAAAAGGTCGATCTACGGGTAAAAATTTAAGGTTTATTCATTTTATTCCGATGGAAAAATAATTTTAAAAAAAAAATTTTTAAGCACGTTTTGATATTGATCGTTGCGTTAATGCGATAAGAAGAAAGTTATGTTCTTTTACTTTTCGAGAATGCGATCGGTCTACGCGTCGAACAACTCTGGTCGCGGTCGGTCTACGCGTGGATTATTTCCGAGGGCGATCGGTCTACGCGTCAACCCAATGTACATGCGATCGGTCTACGCGTCGAACAACCCTGGTCGCGGTCGGTCTACGCGTGGATTATTCCCGAGTGCGGTCGGTCTACGCGTAAACTCAATGTACATGCGATCGGTCTACGTGTGGATTTTAAAATCCTCTTTCGTTTTTCGATACCAATTTTTTTCATCAATTTATTAGAATAAATTTTAGGTCAAAATGGTTTTCGCGTTTCATGAAAAAAATTTTTTTTTTTTTCGAATTTCAGAAAAACCGATCGGTCTACGCCTGGAATAATTTTAATGTTCTTATTATTTTACAAACGAATTTTTTTTTTTTTTTTTTTGGTTTCAAGAAAAAGCGGTCGATCTACGGTCGAAAAATGAAGTTTTATTTATTTCATTTCGATGAAAAAATTATTTGAAAAAAAATTTTTTAACCACGTTTTGATATTGATTGTCACGTTAATGCGATAAGAAGAAAGTTATGTTTTTTTACTTTTCGAGAAAGCGATCGGTCTACGCGTCGAACAACTCTGGTCGCGGTCGGTCTACGCGTGGATTATTCCCGAGTGCGATCGGTCTACGCGTCAACTCAATGTACATGCGATCGGTCTACGCGTCGAACAACTCTGGTCGCGGTCGGTCTACGCGTGGATTATTTCCGAGTGCGGTCGGTCTACGCGTCAACTCAATATACATGCGATCGGTCTACGTGTGGATTTTAAATTCCTCTTTCCTTTTTCGATATCAATTTTTTTCATCAATTCATTAGAATAAATTTTAGGTCAAATTTTTTTTCGCGTTTCATGAAAAATTTTTTTCTTCATTTTCGAATTTCAAAAAAACCGATCGGTCTACGCCTGGAATCATTTTAATGTTCTTATTATTTTACAACCGAATTTTTTTTTTTTTTTTGGGTTTAAGAAAAAAAGGTCGATCCACGGGTAAAAATTTAAGGTTTATTCATTTCATTCCGATGGAAAAATAATTTAAAAAAAAAAATTTTTAAGCACGTTTTGATATTGATCGTTACGTTAATGCGATAAGAAGAAAGTTATGTTCTTTTACTTTTCGAGAATGCGATCGGTCTACGCGTCGAACACCTCTGGTCGCGGTCGGTCTACGCGTGGATTATTTCCGAGGGCGATCGGTCTACGCGTCAACCCAATGTACATGCGATCGGTCTACGCGTCGAACAACTCTGGTCGCGGTCGGTCTACGCGTGGATTATTCCCGAGTGCGGTCGGTCTACGCGTCAACTCAATGTACATGCGATCGGTCTACGTGTGGATTTTAAAATCCTCTTTCGTTTTTCGATACCAATTTTTTTTCATCAATTTATTAGAATAAATTTTAGGTCAAAGTGGTTTTCGCGTTTCATGAAAGAAATTTTTTTTTTTTTCGAATTTCAGAAAAACCGATCGGTCTACGCCTGGAATAATTTTAATGTTCTTATTATTTTACAAACGAATTTTTTTTTTTTTTTTTTGGTTTCAAGAAAAAGCGGTCGATCTACGGTCGAAAAATGAAGGTTTATTTATTTCATTTCGATGAAAAAATTATTTGAAAAAAAATTTTTTAACCACGTTTTGATATTGATTGTTACGTTAGTGCGATAAGAAGAAAGTTATGTTTTTTTACTTTTCGAGAAAGCGATCGGTCTACGCGTCGAACAACTCTGGTCGCGGTCGGTCTACGCGTGGATTATTCCCGAGTGCGATCGGTCTACGCGTCAACTCAATGTACATGCGATCGGTCTACGCGTCGAACAACTCTGGTCGCGGTCGGTCTACGCGTGGATTATTTCCGAGTGCGGTCGGTCTACGCGTCAACTTAATATACATGCAATCGGTCTACGTGTGGATTTTAAATTCCTCTTTCGTTTTTCGATATCAATTTTTTTCATCAATTCATTAGAATAAATTTTAGGTCAAATTTTTTTTCGCGTTTCATGAAAAATTTTTTTCTTCATTTTCGAATTTCAAAAAAACCGATCGGTCTACGCCTGGAATCATTTTAATGTTCTTATTATTTTACAACCGAATTTTTTTTTTTTTTTTTGGGTTCAAGAAAAAAAGGTCGATCTACGGGTAAAAATTTAAGGTTTATTCATTTCATTCCGATGGAAAAATAATTTAAAAAAAAAAATTTTTAAGCACGTTTTGATATTGATCGTTACGTTAATGCGATAAGAAGAAAGTTATGTTCTTTTACTTTTCGAGAATGCGATCGGTCTACGCGTCGAACAACTCTGGTCGCGGTCGGTCTACGAGTGGATTATTTCCGAGGGCGATCGGTCTACGCGTCAACCCAATGTACATGCGATCGGTCTACGCGTCGAACAACTCTGGTCGCGGTCGGTCTACGCGTGGATTATTCCCGAGTGCGGTCGGTCTACGCGTAAACTCAATGTACATGCGATCGGTCTACGTGTGGATTTTAAAATCCTCTTTCGTTTTTCGATACCAATTTTTTTTCATTAATTTATTAGAATAAATTTTAGGTCAAAATGGTTTTCGCGTTTCATGAAAGAAATTTTTTTTTTTTTCGAATTTCAGAAAAACCGATCGGTCTACGCCTGGAATAATTTTAATGTTCTTATTATTTTA
>CAXAQZ010000047.1:40000-47500 GCA_963971145.1 Sussaba pulchella
CGCGTTTCATGAAGAAAATTTTTTTTCTTTCGAATTTCAGAAAAACCGATCGGTCTACGCCTGGAATAATTTTCATGTTCTTATTATTTTACAAACGAAATTTTTTTTTTTTTTTTGGTTTCAAGAAAAAGCGGTCGATCTACGGGTAAAAAATGAAGGTTTATTTATTTCATTTCGATGAAAAAACAATTTGGAAAAAAAAAATTTTTTAACCACGTTTTGATATTGATTGTTACATTAATACGATAAGAAGAAAGTTATTTTCTTTTACTCTTCGAAAAAGCGATCGGTCTACGCGTCGAGCAACTCTGGTCGCGGTCGGTCTACGCGTGGATTATTCCCGAGTGCGATCGGTCTACGCGTCAACTCAATGTACATGCGATCGGTCTACGCGTCGAACAACTCTGGTCGCGGTCGGTCTACGCGTGGATTATTTCCGAGTGCGGTCGGTCTACGCGTCAACTCAATATACATGCGATCGGTCTACGTGTGGATTTTAAATTCCTCTTTCGTTTTTCGATATCAATTTTTTTCATCAATTCATTAGAATAAATTTTAGGTCAAATTGGTTTTCGCGTTTCATGAAAAATTTTTTTCTTCATTTTTGAATTTCAAAAAAACCGATCGGTCTACGCCTGGAATCATTTTAATATTCTTATTATTTTACAACCGAATTTTTTTTTTTTTTTTGGGTTCAAGAAAAAAAGGTCGATCTACGGGTAAAAATTTAAGGTTTATTCATTTCATTCCGATGGAAAATAATTTAAAAAAAAAAATTTTTAAGCACGTTTTGATATTGATTATTACGTTAATGCGATAAGAAGAAAGTTATGTTCTTTTACTTTTCGAGAATGCGATCGGTCTACGCGTCGAACAACTCTGGTCGCGGTCGGTCTACGCGTGGATTATTTCCGAGGGCGATCGGTCTACGCGTCAACTCAATGTACATGCGATCGGTCTACGCGTCGAACAACTCTGGTTGCGGTCGGTCTACGCGTGGATTATTCCGGAGTGCGGTCGGTCTACGCGTCAACTCAATGTACATGCGATCGGTCTACGTGTGGATTTTAAAATCCTCTTTCGTTTTTCGATACCAATTTTTTTTTATCAATTTATTAGAATAAATTTTAGGTCAAAATGGTTTTCGCGTTTCATGAAAGAAATTTTTTTTTTTTTCGAATTTCAGAAAAACCGATCGGTCTACGCCTGGAATAATTTTAATGTTCTTATTATTTTACAAACGAATTTTTTTTTTTTTTCTTTGGTTTCAAGAAAAAGCGGTCGATCTACGGTCGAAAAATGAAGGTTTATTTATTTCATTTCGATGAAAAAATAATTTGAAAAAAAATTTTTTAACCACGTTTTGATATTGATTGTTACGTTAATGCGATAAGAAGAAAGTTATGTTTTTTTACTTTTCGAGAAAGCGATCGGTCTACGCGTCGAACAACTCTGGTCGCGGTCGGTCTACGCGTGGATTATTCCCGAGTGCGATCGGTCTACGCGTCAACTCAATGTACATGCGATCGGTTTACGCGTCGAACAACTCTGGTCGCGGTCGGTCTACGCGTGGATTATTTCCGAGTGCGGTCGGTCTACGCGTCAACTCAATATACATGCGATCGGTCTACGTGTGGATTTTAAATTCCTCTTTCGTTTTTCGATATCAATTTTTTTCATCAATTCATTAGAATAAATTTTAGGTCAAATTTTTTTTCGCGTTTCATGAAAAAATTTTTTCTTCATTTTCGAATTTCAAAAAAACCGATCGGTCTACGCCTGGAATCATTTTAATGTTCTTATTATTTTACAACCGAATTTTTTTTTTTTTTTTTGGGTTCAAGAAAAAAAGGTCGATCTACGGGTAAAAATTTAAGGTTTATTCATTTCATTCCGATGGAAAAATAATTAAAAAAAAAAAATTTTTAAGCACGTTTCGATATTGATCGTTACGTTAATGCGATAAGAAGAAAGTTATGTTCTTTTACTTTTCGAGAATGCGATCGGTCTACGCGTCGAACAACTCTGGTCGCGGTCGGTCTACGAGTGGATTATTTCCGAGGGCGATCGGTCTACGCGTCAACCCAATGTACATGCGATCGGTCTACGCGTCGAACAACTCTGGTCGCGGTCGGTCTACGCGTGGATTATTCCCGAGTGCGGTCGGTCTACGCGTAAACTCAATGTACACGCGATCGGTCTACGTGTGGATTTTAAAATCCTCTTTCGTTTTTCGATACCAATTTTTTTTCATTAATTTATTAGAATAAATTTTAGGTCAAAATGGTTTTCGCGTTTCATGAAAGAAATTTTTTTTTTTTTCGAATTTCAGAAAAACCGATCGGTCTACGCCTGGAATAATTTTAATGTTCTTATTATTTTACAAACGAATTTTTTTTTTTTTTTGTTTGGTTTCAAGAAAAAGCGGTCGATCTACGGTCGAAAAATGAAGGTTTATTTATTTCATTTCGATGAAAAAATAATTTTTAAAAAAACTTTTTGACCACGTTTAGATATTGATTGTTACGTTAATGCGATAAGAAGAAAGTTATGTTTTTTTACTTTTCGAGAAAGCGATCGGTCTACGCGTCGAACAACTCTGGTCGCGGTCGGTCTACGCGTGGATTATTCCCGAGTGCGGTCGGTCTACGCGTCAACTCAATGTACATGCGATCGGTCTACGTGTGGATTTTAAATTCCTCTTTCGTTTTTCGATATCAATTTTTTTCATCAATCCATTAGAATAAATTTTAGGTCAAATTTTTTTTCGCGTTTCATGAAAATTTTTTTTCTTCATTTTCGAATTTCAGAAAAACCGATCGGTCTACGCCTGGAATAATTTTAATGTTCTTATTATTTTACAAACGAATTTTTTTTTTTTTTTTTTTGGTTTCAAGAAAAAGCGGTCGATCTACGGTCGAAAAATGAAGGTTTATTTATTTCATTTCGATGAAAAAATAATTTGAAAAAAAATTTTTTAACCACGTTTTGATATTGATTGTCACGTCAATGCGATAAGAAGAAAGTTATGTTTTTTTACTTTTCGAGAAAGCGATCGGTCTACGCGTCGAACAACTCTGGTCGCGGTCGGTCTACGCGTGGATTATTCCCGAGTGCGATCGGTCTACGCGTCAACTCAATGTACATGCGATCGGTCTACGCGTCGAACAACTCTGGTCGCGGTCGGTCTACGCGTGGATTATTTCCGAGTGCGGTCGGTCTACGCGTCAACTCAATATACATGCGATCGGTCTACGTGTGGATTTCAAATTACTCTTTCGTTTTTCGATATCAATTTTTTTCATCAATTCATTAGAATAAATTTTAGGTCAAATTTTTTTTCGCGTTTCATGAAAAATTTTTTTCTTCATTTTCGAATTTCAAAAAAACCGATCGGTCTACGCCTGGAATCATTTTAATGTTCTTATTATTTTACAACCGAATTTTTTTTTTTTTTTTTGGGTTCAAGAAAAAAAGGTCGATCTACGGGTAAAAATTTAAGGTTTATTCATTTTATTCCGATGGAAAAATAATTTTAAAAAAAAAATTTTTAAGCACGTTTTGATATTGATCGTTGCGTTAATGCGATAAGAAGAAAGTTATGTTCTTTTACTTTTCGAGAATGCGATCGGTCTACGCGTCGAACAACTCTGGTCGCGGTCGGTCTACGCGTGGATTATTTCCGAGGGCGATCGGTCTACGCGTCAACCCAATGTACATGCGATCGGTCTACGCGTCGAACAACCCTGGTCGCGGTCGGTCTACGCGTGGATTATTCCCGAGTGCGGTCGGTCTACGCGTAAACTCAATGTACATGCGATCGGTCTACGTGTGGATTTTAAAATCCTCTTTCGTTTTTCGATACCAATTTTTTTCATCAATTTATTAGAATAAATTTTAGGTCAAAATGGTTTTCGCGTTTCATGAAAAAAATTTTTTTTTTTTTCGAATTTCAGAAAAACCGATCGGTCTACGCCTGGAATAATTTTAATGTTCTTATTATTTTACAAACGAATTTTTTTTTTTTTTTTTTTGGTTTCAAGAAAAAGCGGTCGATCTACGGTCGAAAAATGAAGTTTTATTTATTTCATTTCGATGAAAAAATTATTTGAAAAAAAATTTTTTAACCACGTTTTGATATTGATTGTCACGTTAATGCGATAAGAAGAAAGTTATGTTTTTTTACTTTTCGAGAAAGCGATCGGTCTACGCGTCGAACAACTCTGGTCGCGGTCGGTCTACGCGTGGATTATTCCCGAGTGCGATCGGTCTACGCGTCAACTCAATGTACATGCGATCGGTCTACGCGTCGAACAACTCTGGTCGCGGTCGGTCTACGCGTGGATTATTTCCGAGTGCGGTCGGTCTACGCGTCAACTCAATATACATGCGATCGGTCTACGTGTGGATTTTAAATTCCTCTTTCCTTTTTCGATATCAATTTTTTTCATCAATTCATTAGAATAAATTTTAGGTCAAATTTTTTTTCGCGTTTCATGAAAAATTTTTTTCTTCATTTTCGAATTTCAAAAAAACCGATCGGTCTACGCCTGGAATCATTTTAATGTTCTTATTATTTTACAACCGAATTTTTTTTTTTTTTTTGGGTTTAAGAAAAAAAGGTCGATCCACGGGTAAAAATTTAAGGTTTATTCATTTCATTCCGATGGAAAAATAATTTAAAAAAAAAAATTTTTAAGCACGTTTTGATATTGATCGTTACGTTAATGCGATAAGAAGAAAGTTATGTTCTTTTACTTTTCGAGAATGCGATCGGTCTACGCGTCGAACACCTCTGGTCGCGGTCGGTCTACGCGTGGATTATTTCCGAGGGCGATCGGTCTACGCGTCAACCCAATGTACATGCGATCGGTCTACGCGTCGAACAACTCTGGTCGCGGTCGGTCTACGCGTGGATTATTCCCGAGTGCGGTCGGTCTACGCGTCAACTCAATGTACATGCGATCGGTCTACGTGTGGATTTTAAAATCCTCTTTCGTTTTTCGATACCAATTTTTTTTCATCAATTTATTAGAATAAATTTTAGGTCAAAGTGGTTTTCGCGTTTCATGAAAGAAATTTTTTTTTTTTTCGAATTTCAGAAAAACCGATCGGTCTACGCCTGGAATAATTTTAATGTTCTTATTATTTTACAAACGAATTTTTTTTTTTTTTTTTTGGTTTCAAGAAAAAGCGGTCGATCTACGGTCGAAAAATGAAGGTTTATTTATTTCATTTCGATGAAAAAATTATTTGAAAAAAAATTTTTTAACCACGTTTTGATATTGATTGTTACGTTAGTGCGATAAGAAGAAAGTTATGTTTTTTTACTTTTCGAGAAAGCGATCGGTCTACGCGTCGAACAACTCTGGTCGCGGTCGGTCTACGCGTGGATTATTCCCGAGTGCGATCGGTCTACGCGTCAACTCAATGTACATGCGATCGGTCTACGCGTCGAACAACTCTGGTCGCGGTCGGTCTACGCGTGGATTATTTCCGAGTGCGGTCGGTCTACGCGTCAACTTAATATACATGCAATCGGTCTACGTGTGGATTTTAAATTCCTCTTTCGTTTTTCGATATCAATTTTTTTCATCAATTCATTAGAATAAATTTTAGGTCAAATTTTTTTTCGCGTTTCATGAAAAATTTTTTTCTTCATTTTCGAATTTCAAAAAAACCGATCGGTCTACGCCTGGAATCATTTTAATGTTCTTATTCTTTTACAACCGAATTTTTTTTTTTTTTTTTGGGTTCAAGAAAAAAAGGTCGATCTACGGGTAAAAATTTAAGGTTTATTCATTTCATTCCGATGGAAAAATAATTTAAAAAAAAAAATTTTTAAGCACGTTTTGATATTGATCGTTACGTTAATGCGATAAGAAGAAAGTTATGTTCTTTTACTTTTCGAGAATGCGATCGGTCTACGCGTCGAACAACTCTGGTCGCGGTCGGTCTACGAGTGGATTATTTCCGAGGGCGATCGGTCTACGCGTCAACCCAATGTACATGCGATCGGTCTACGCGTCGAACAACTCTGGTCGCGGTCGGTCTACGCGTGGATTATTCCCGAGTGCGGTCGGTCTACGCGTAAACTCAATGTACATGCGATCGGTCTACGTGTGGATTTTAAAATCCTCTTTCGTTTTTCGATACCAATTTTTTTTCATTAATTTATTAGAATAAATTTTAGGTCAAAATGGTTTTCGCGTTTCATGAAAGAAATTTTTTTTTTTTTCGAATTTCAGAAAAACCGATCGGTCTACGCCTGGAATAATTTTAATGTTCTTATTATTTTACAAACGAATTTTTTTTTTTTTTTGTTTGGTTTTAAGAAAAAGCGGTCGATCTACGGTCGAAAAATGAAGGTTTATTTATTTCATTTCGATGAAAAAATAATTTTTAAAAAAACTTTTTAACCACGTTTCGATATTGATTGTTACGTTAATGCGATAAGAAGAAAGTTATGTTTTTTTACTTTTCGAGAAAGCGATCGGTCTACGCGTCGAACAACTCTGGTCGCGGTCGGTCTACGCGTGGATTATTCCCGAGTGCGGTCGGTCTACGCGTCAACTCAATGTACATGCGATCGGTCTACGCGTCGAACAACTCCGGTCGCGGTCGGTCTACGCGTGGATTATTTTCGAGTGCGGTCGGTCTACGCGTCAACTCAATGTACATGCGATCGGTCTACGTGTGGATTCAAAATTCACTTATCGTTGATCGGTTTTTATTGTCAAAACAAACTTTTTCGATTCAATTACAATTCATAACGTTGTTCACGTTTAACAAGAATTTTTGAATTTTTAGAATTTTATAAACGAGCGATCGGTCTACGCGTCAAATTTTATTCATCGTTATTCGATAAATTAATATAGTCGACTTTATCAATCTTACTTTCCATACTGTTTATATAAGATTCTATCTTTTTCGCATAAATTGAATCATTAAAAATTTGAAATAGACGGTAATTATTTTTTTTTGTTTTTTGAGCAATTAGATTCGGAAAAATTTTGGTAAAATCAAATATATATATAAATGATGACTTATCATGTTTAAAATGTTATAACCTTGTAGCGACGATTCCATCATTTCATTACTCCATTTCCAACGAGGCGAACATTTTCGTGTTTTTGACGCCCGTTTTTTTTCTAAGTCCGAGCGCACGGAGCCCGTCCGGGCCGTTCAACGCTAGTACGGCCGCCCTGCGCCCCATGTATAAGCCGTCGTTCGCCGAACCGCAGGCGCCCCAGCTCGGTACTATAAGAGGAGTCGAGGCGACGGTTCGGTCACCGCTTACCGTCCGATCATCGGTTACATACTATAACTCAGCATTACCACGAGTCGGCGTCTATGACCAAATGGCTCTTACGTGGTACACGCTACGGCGATGAAAGTTTTTCAACACGAGTTGTTAATAAACTTATACCGAGCATCGACTCACCCTGTTCCGGGCGAGAATATCAATATGAATGATGGACTTCACCATGAATTCCTGAT
>CAXAQZ010000047.1:57500-62500 GCA_963971145.1 Sussaba pulchella
ATTCCCACTGTACCTATCTAAAATTTTCGTAAAAATTTATTCGAGCAAAAAAATTTATTTCTAATTTGCATAAAGTCCGGAGAATCGTTGAATATTACGAAGATTCTGACGACTTTTAACGGCCCAATGCGATGCACGTGGAAATTTAAAAAATTTTCAAATAGGGATTCGTCTACTCTTCGAACCGAAATAATTGATACGAGGATAAACGCCGGGAATAACGAATGCTCGATTGAGTTAGAAGAATGCTCGTTGATTAACAAGATTCGGACCGTCCCTATAAAAGAAATTCGTGAAACCATAAACGGTCTACTTATCGACCAAACAAGATTTGCGATCGGTCTACGTGTGAATTTTAAATTCCTCTTTCGTTTTTCAGTACTAATTTTTTTTCATCAACTCATTAGAATAAATTTTAGGCCAAAATGGTTTTCGCGTTTCATGAAAAATTTTTTTTTTTTTTTCGAATTTCAGAAAAACCGATCGGTCTACGCCTGGAATAATTTTAATGTTCTTATTATTTTACAAACGAATTTTTTTTTTTTTTGGGTTTAAGAAAAAGCGGTCGATCTACGGGTGAAAAATTAAGGTTTATTCATTTCATTCCGATAGAAAAATAATTTGAAAAAAAAAATTTTTAAGCACGTTTTGATATTGATTGTTACGTTAATGCGATAAGAAGAAAGTTATGTTCTTTTACTTTTCGAAAAAGCGATCGGTCTACGCGTCGAACAACCCTGGTCGCGGTCGGTCTGCGGATGGATTATTTCCGAGTGCGATCGGTCTACGCGTCAACTCAATGTACATGCGATCGGTCTACGCAACGAACAACTCTGCCCGCGGTCGGTCTACGCGTGGATTTGAAATTCCTCTTTCGTTTTTCGATACCAATTTCTTTCATCAATTTATTAGAACAAATTTAAGGTAAAATTAATTTTCGCGTTTCATGAAAAAAAAAATTTTTTTTTTCGAATTTCAAAAAAACCGATCGGTCTACCCCTGGAATAATTTTAATGTTCTTATTATTTTACAACCAAATTTTTTTATTTCTTTTCGGGTTTAAGAAAAAGCGGTCGATCTACGGGTAAAAATTTAAGGTTTATTCATTTCATTCCGATGGAAAAATAATTTGAAAAAAAAAATTTTTAAGCACGTTTTGATATTGATTGTTACGTTAATGCGATAAGAAGGAAGTTATGTTCTTTTACTTTTCGAGAAAGCGAGTTTTTCGATACCAATTTTTTTTCATCAATTTATTAGAATAAATTTTTGGTCAAAATGGTTTTCGCGTTTCATGAAGAAAATTTTTTTTCTTTCGAATTTCAGAAAAACCGATCGGTCTACGCCTGGAATAATTTTCATGTTCTTATTATTTTACAAACGAAATTTTTTTTTTTTTTTTGGTTTCAAGAAAAAGCGGTCGATCTACGGGTAAAAAATGAAGGTTTATTTATTTCATTTCGATGAAAAAACAATTTGGAAAAAAAAAATTTTTTAACCACGTTTTGATATTGATTGTTACATTAATACGATAAGAAGAAAGTTATTTTCTTTTACTCTTCGAAAAAGCGATCGGTCTACGCGTCGAGCAACTCTGGTCGCGGTCGGTCTACGCGTGGATTATTCCCGAGTGCGATCGGTCTACGCGTCAACTCAATGTACATGCGATCGGTCTACGCGTCGAACAACTCTGGTCGCGGTCGGTCTACGCGTGGATTATTTCCGAGTGCGGTCGGTCTACGCGTCAACTCAATATACATGCGATCGGTCTACGTGTGGATTTTAAATTCCTCTTTCGTTTTTCGATATCAATTTTTTTCATCAATTCATTAGAATAAATTTTAGGTCAAATTGGTTTTCGCGTTTCATGAAAAATTTTTTTCTTCATTTTTGAATTTCAAAAAAACCGATCGGTCTACGCCTGGAATCATTTTAATATTCTTATTATTTTACAACCGAATTTTTTTTTTTTTTTTGGGTTCAAGAAAAAAAGGTCGATCTACGGGTAAAAATTTAAGGTTTATTCATTTCATTCCGATGGAAAATAATTTAAAAAAAAAAATTTTTAAGCACGTTTTGATATTGATTATTACGTTAATGCGATAAGAAGAAAGTTATGTTCTTTTACTTTTCGAGAATGCGATCGGTCTACGCGTCGAACAACTCTGGTCGCGGTCGGTCTACGCGTGGATTATTTCCGAGGGCGATCGGTCTACGCGTCAACTCAATGTACATGCGATCGGTCTACGCGTCGAACAACTCTGGTTGCGGTCGGTCTACGCGTGGATTATTCCGGAGTGCGGTCGGTCTACGCGTCAACTCAATGTACATGCGATCGGTCTACGTGTGGATTTTAAAATCCTCTTTCGTTTTTCGATACCAATTTTTTTTTATCAATTTATTAGAATAAATTTTAGGTCAAAATGGTTTTCGCGTTTCATGAAAGAAATTTTTTTTTTTTTCGAATTTCAGAAAAACCGATCGGTCTACGCCTGGAATAATTTTAATGTTCTTATTATTTTACAAACGAATTTTTTTTTTTTTTCTTTGGTTTCAAGAAAAAGCGGTCGATCTACGGTCGAAAAATGAAGGTTTATTTATTTCATTTCGATGAAAAAATAATTTGAAAAAAAATTTTTTAACCACGTTTTGATATTGATTGTTACGTTAATGCGATAAGAAGAAAGTTATGTTTTTTTACTTTTCGAGAAAGCGATCGGTCTACGCGTCGAACAACTCTGGTCGCGGTCGGTCTACGCGTGGATTATTCCCGAGTGCGATCGGTCTACGCGTCAACTCAATGTACATGCGATCGGTTTACGCGTCGAACAACTCTGGTCGCGGTCGGTCTACGCGTGGATTATTTCCGAGTGCGGTCGGTCTACGCGTCAACTCAATATACATGCGATCGGTCTACGTGTGGATTTTAAATTCCTCTTTCGTTTTTCGATATCAATTTTTTTCATCAATTCATTAGAATAAATTTTAGGTCAAATTTTTTTTCGCGTTTCATGAAAAAATTTTTTCTTCATTTTCGAATTTCAAAAAAACCGATCGGTCTACGCCTGGAATCATTTTAATGTTCTTATTATTTTACAACCGAATTTTTTTTTTTTTTTTGGGTTCAAGAAAAAAAGGTCGATCTACGGGTAAAAATTTAAGGTTTATTCATTTCATTCCGATGGAAAAATAATTAAAAAAAAAAAATTTTTAAGCACGTTTCGATATTGATCGTTACGTTAATGCGATAAGAAGAAAGTTATGTTCTTTTACTTTTCGAGAATGCGATCGGTCTACGCGTCGAACAACTCTGGTCGCGGTCGGTCTACGAGTGGATTATTTCCGAGGGCGATCGGTCTACGCGTCAACCCAATGTACATGCGATCGGTCTACGCGTCGAACAACTCTGGTCGCGGTCGGTCTACGCGTGGATTATTCCCGAGTGCGGTCGGTCTACGCGTAAACTCAATGTACACGCGATCGGTCTACGTGTGGATTTTAAAATCCTCTTTCGTTTTTCGATACCAATTTTTTTTCATTAATTTATTAGAATAAATTTTAGGTCAAAATGGTTTTCGCGTTTCATGAAAGAAATTTTTTTTTTTTTCGAATTTCAGAAAAACCGATCGGTCTACGCCTGGAATAATTTTAATGTTCTTATTATTTTACAAACGAATTTTTTTTTTTTTTTGTTTGGTTTCAAGAAAAAGCGGTCGATCTACGGTCGAAAAATGAAGGTTTATTTATTTCATTTCGATGAAAAAATAATTTTTAAAA
The DNA here is from genome assembly GCA_963971145.1 of Sussaba pulchella. NCBI lineage: Eukaryota > Metazoa > Arthropoda > Insecta > Hymenoptera > Ichneumonidae > Sussaba > Sussaba pulchella. The sequence goes on from CAXAQZ010000047.1 coordinate 61,278, forward strand.
AAACTTTTTAACCACGTTTAGATATTGATTGTTACGTTAATTCGATAAGAAGAAAGTTATGTTTTTTTACTTTTCGAGAAAGCGATCGGTCTACGCGTCGAACAACTCTGGTCGCGGTCGGTCTACGCGTGGATTATTCCCGAGTGCGGTCGGTCTACGCGTCAACTCAATGTACATGCGATCGGTCTACGCGTCGAACAACTCTGGTCGCGGTCGGTCTACGCGTGGATTATTCCCGAGTGCGGTCGGTCTACGCGTAAACTCAATGTACATGCGATCGGTCTACGTGTGGATTTTAAAATCCTCTTTCGTTTTTCGATACCAATTTTTTTTCATTAATTTATTAGAATAAATTTTAGGTCAAAATGGTTTTCGCGTTTCATGAAAGAAATTTTTTTTTTTTTCGAATTTCAGAAAAACCGATCGGTCTACGCCTGGAATAATTTTAATGTTCTTATTATTTTACAAACGAATTTTTTTTTTTTTTTGTTTGGTTTTAAGAAAAAGCGGTCGATCTACGGTCGAAAAATGAAGGTTTATTTATTTCATTTCGATGAAAAAATAATTTTTAAAAAAACTTTTTAACCACGTTTCGATATTGATTGTTACGTTAATGCGATAAGAAGAAAGTTATGTTTTTTTACTTTTCGAGAAAGCGATCGGTCTACGCGTCGAACAACTCTGGTCGCGGTCGGTCTACGCGTGGATTATTCCCGAGTGCGGTCGGTCTACGCGTCAACCCAATGTACATGCGATCGGTCTACGCGTCGAACAACTCTGGTCGCGGTCGGTCTACGCGTGGATTATTCCCGAGTGCGGTCGGTCTACGCGTCAACTCAATGTACATGCGATCGGTCTACGTGTGGATTCAAAATTCACTTATCGTTGATCGGTTTTTATTGTCAAAACAAACTTTTTCGATTCAATTACAATTCATAACGTTGTTCACGTTTAACAAGAATTTTTGAATTTTTAGAATTTTATAAACGAGCGATCGGTCTACGCGTCAAATTTTATTCATCGTTATTCGATAAATTAATATAGTCGACTTTATCAATCTTACTTTCCATACTGTTTATATAAGATTCTATCTTTTTCGCATAAATTGAATCATTAAAAATTTGAAATAGACGGTAATTATTTTTTTTTGTTTTTTGAGCAATTAGATTCGGAAAAATTTTGGTAAAATCAAATATATATATAAATGATGACTTATCATGTTT
>CAXAQZ010000047.1:72500-80000 GCA_963971145.1 Sussaba pulchella
CCCGATGAGATGCACGTTAAAAATATAGATTAAAAAATTGAAAAAACAATTAGAGCATACTCTTTGACCGTAAATATTTTGTTCAACGGTAAATGGCGGGAATAACTGATACTTGATTTCGTTGAAGCAATTTTCCTTCTGTGATATAAAATTTTATATGAATGGATTAACGAGATTCCCACTGTCCTTATCTAAAATTTTCGTGAAAATTAATTCGAGCAAAAAAATCTTTTTCTAATTTGCATTAAGTCCGGAGAATCGTTAAATATTACGAAGATTTTAACAACGATGCGATGCACGTTGAAAATATAGATTAAAAAATTAAAAAACTAATTCGCATAATCTTTGACCTTAAATATTTTGTTCAACGGTAAATGGCGGAAATAACTGATACTTGATTTTGTTGAAGGAATGTTTTATCTGTGATATTATATTTTGCATAAATGGATTAACAAGATTCCCACTGTACCTATCTAAAATTTTCGTAAAAATTTATTCGAGCAAAAAAATTTATTTCTAATTTGCATAAAGTCCGGAGAATCGTTGAATATTACGAAGATTCTGACGACTTTTAACGGCCCAATGCGATGCACGTGGAAATTTAAAAAATTTTCAAATAGGGATTCGTCTACTCTTCGAACCGAAATAATTGATACGAGGATAAACGCCGGGAATAACGAATGCTCGATTGAGTTAGAAGAATGCTCGTTGATTAACAAGATTCGGACCGTCCCTATAAAAGAAATTCGTGAAACCATAAACGGTCTACTTATCGACCAAACAAGATTTGCGATCGGTCTACGTGTGAATTTTAAATTCCTCTTTCGTTTTTCAGTACTAATTTTTTTTCATCAACTCATTAGAATAAATTTTAGGCCAAAATGGTTTTCGCGTTTCATGAAAAATTTTTTTTTTTTTTTCGAATTTCAGAAAAACCGATCGGTCTACGCCTGGAATAATTTTAATGTTCTTATTATTTTACAAACGAATTTTTTTTTTTTTTGGGTTTAAGAAAAAGCGGTCGATCTACGGGTGAAAAATTAAGGTTTATTCATTTCATTCCGATAGAAAAATAATTTGAAAAAAAAAATTTTTAAGCACGTTTTGATATTGATTGTTACGTTAATGCGATAAGAAGAAAGTTATGTTCTTTTACTTTTCGAAAAAGCGATCGGTCTACGCGTCGAACAACCCTGGTCGCGGTCGGTCTGCGGATGGATTATTTCCGAGTGCGATCGGTCTACGCGTCAACTCAATGTACATGCGATCGGTCTACGCAACGAACAACTCTGCCCGCGGTCGGTCTACGCGTGGATTTGAAATTCCTCTTTCGTTTTTCGATACCAATTTCTTTCATCAATTTATTAGAACAAATTTAAGGTAAAATTAATTTTCGCGTTTCATGAAAAAAAAAATTTTTTTTTTCGAATTTCAAAAAAACCGATCGGTCTACCCCTGGAATAATTTTAATGTTCTTATTATTTTACAACCAAATTTTTTTATTTCTTTTCGGGTTTAAGAAAAAGCGGTCGATCTACGGGTAAAAATTTAAGGTTTATTCATTTCATTCCGATGGAAAAATAATTTGAAAAAAAAAATTTTTAAGCACGTTTTGATATTGATTGTTACGTTAATGCGATAAGAAGGAAGTTATGTTCTTTTACTTTTCGAGAAAGCGAGTTTTTCGATACCAATTTTTTTTCATCAATTTATTAGAATAAATTTTTGGTCAAAATGGTTTTCGCGTTTCATGAAGAAAATTTTTTTTCTTTCGAATTTCAGAAAAACCGATCGGTCTACGCCTGGAATAATTTTCATGTTCTTATTATTTTACAAACGAAATTTTTTTTTTTTTTTTGGTTTCAAGAAAAAGCGGTCGATCTACGGGTAAAAAATGAAGGTTTATTTATTTCATTTCGATGAAAAAACAATTTGGAAAAAAAAAATTTTTTAACCACGTTTTGATATTGATTGTTACATTAATACGATAAGAAGAAAGTTATTTTCTTTTACTCTTCGAAAAAGCGATCGGTCTACGCGTCGAGCAACTCTGGTCGCGGTCGGTCTACGCGTGGATTATTCCCGAGTGCGATCGGTCTACGCGTCAACTCAATGTACATGCGATCGGTCTACGCGTCGAACAACTCTGGTCGCGGTCGGTCTACGCGTGGATTATTTCCGAGTGCGGTCGGTCTACGCGTCAACTCAATATACATGCGATCGGTCTACGTGTGGATTTTAAATTCCTCTTTCGTTTTTCGATATCAATTTTTTTCATCAATTCATTAGAATAAATTTTAGGTCAAATTGGTTTTCGCGTTTCATGAAAAATTTTTTTCTTCATTTTTGAATTTCAAAAAAACCGATCGGTCTACGCCTGGAATCATTTTAATATTCTTATTATTTTACAACCGAATTTTTTTTTTTTTTTTGGGTTCAAGAAAAAAAGGTCGATCTACGGGTAAAAATTTAAGGTTTATTCATTTCATTCCGATGGAAAATAATTTAAAAAAAAAAATTTTTAAGCACGTTTTGATATTGATTATTACGTTAATGCGATAAGAAGAAAGTTATGTTCTTTTACTTTTCGAGAATGCGATCGGTCTACGCGTCGAACAACTCTGGTCGCGGTCGGTCTACGCGTGGATTATTTCCGAGGGCGATCGGTCTACGCGTCAACTCAATGTACATGCGATCGGTCTACGCGTCGAACAACTCTGGTTGCGGTCGGTCTACGCGTGGATTATTCCGGAGTGCGGTCGGTCTACGCGTCAACTCAATGTACATGCGATCGGTCTACGTGTGGATTTTAAAATCCTCTTTCGTTTTTCGATACCAATTTTTTTTTATCAATTTATTAGAATAAATTTTAGGTCAAAATGGTTTTCGCGTTTCATGAAAGAAATTTTTTTTTTTTTCGAATTTCAGAAAAACCGATCGGTCTACGCCTGGAATAATTTTAATGTTCTTATTATTTTACAAACGAATTTTTTTTTTTTTTCTTAGGTTTCAAGAAAAAGCGGTCGATCTACGGTCGAAAAATGAAGGTTTATTTATTTCATTTCGATGAAAAAATAATTTGAAAAAAAATTTTTTAACCACGTTTTGATATTGATTGTTACGTTAATGCGATAAGAAGAAAGTTATGTTTTTTTACTTTTCGAGAAAGCGATCGGTCTACGCGTCGAACAACTCTGGTCGCGGTCGGTCTACGCGTGGATTATTCCCGAGTGCGATCGGTCTACGCGTCAACTCAATGTACATGCGATCGGTTTACGCGTCGAACAACTCTGGTCGCGGTCGGTCTACGCGTGGATTATTTCCGAGTGCGGTCGGTCTACGCGTCAACTCAATATACATGCGATCGGTCTACGTGTGGATTTTAAATTCCTCTTTCGTTTTTCGATATCAATTTTTTTCATCAATTCATTAGAATAAATTTTAGGTCAAATTTTTTTTCGCGTTTCATGAAAAAATTTTTTCTTCATTTTCGAATTTCAAAAAAACCGATCGGTCTACGCCTGGAATCATTTTAATGTTCTTATTATTTTACAACCGAATTTTTTTTTTTTTTTTTGGGTTCAAGAAAAAAAGGTCGATCTACGGGTAAAAATTTAAGGTTTATTCATTTCATTCCGATGGAAAAATAATTAAAAAAAAAAAATTTTTAAGCACGTTTCGATATTGATCGTTACGTTAATGCGATAAGAAGAAAGTTATGTTCTTTTACTTTTCGAGAATGCGATCGGTCTACGCGTCGAACAACTCTGGTCGCGGTCGGTCTACGAGTGGATTATTTCCGAGGGCGATCGGTCTACGCGTCAACCCAATGTACATGCGATCGGTCTACGCGTCGAACAACTCTGGTCGCGGTCGGTCTACGCGTGGATTATTCCCGAGTGCGGTCGGTCTACGCGTAAACTCAATGTACACGCGATCGGTCTACGTGTGGATTTTAAAATCCTCTTTCGTTTTTCGATACCAATTTTTTTTCATTAATTTATTAGAATAAATTTTAGGTCAAAATGGTTTTCGCGTTTCATGAAAGAAATTTTTTTTTTTTTCGAATTTCAGAAAAACCGATCGGTCTACGCCTGGAATAATTTTAATGTTCTTATTATTTTACAAACGAATTTTTTTTTTTTTTTGTTTGGTTTCAAGAAAAAGCGGTCGATCTACGGTCGAAAAATGAAGGTTTATTTATTTCATTTCGATGAAAAAATAATTTTTAAAAAAACTTTTTAACCACGTTTAGATATTGATTGTTACGTTAATGCGATAAGAAGAAAGTTATGTTTTTTTACTTTTCGAGAAAGCGATCGGTCTACGCGTCGAACAACTCTGGTCGCGGTCGGTCTACGCGTGGATTATTCCCGAGTGCGGTCGGTCTACGCGTCAACTCAATGTACATGCGATCGGTCTACGTGTGGATTTTAAATTCCTCTTTCGTTTTTCGATATCAATTTTTTTCATCAATCCATTAGAATAAATTTTAGGTCAAATTTTTTTTCGCGTTTCATGAAAATTTTTTTTCTTCATTTTCGAATTTCAGAAAAACCGATCGGTCTACGCCTGGAATAATTTTAATGTTCTTATTATTTTACAAACGAATTTTTTTTTTTTTTTTTTTGGTTTCAAGAAAAAGCGGTCGATCTACGGTCGAAAAATGAAGGTTTATTTATTTCATTTCGATGAAAAAATAATTTGAAAAAAAATTTTTTAACCACGTTTTGATATTGATTGTCACGTCAATGCGATAAGAAGAAAGTTATGTTTTTTTACTTTTCGAGAAAGCGATCGGTCTACGCGTCGAACAACTCTGGTCGCGGTCGGTCTACGCGTGGATTATTCCCGAGTGCGATCGGTCTACGCGTCAACTCAATGTACATGCGATCGGTCTACGCGTCGAACAACTCTGGTCGCGGTCGGTCTACGCGTGGATTATTTCCGAGTGCGGTCGGTCTACGCGTCAACTCAATATACATGCGATCGGTCTACGTGTGGATTTCAAATTACTCTTTCGTTTTTCGATATCAATTTTTTTCATCAATTCATTAGAATAAATTTTAGGTCAAATTTTTTTTCGCGTTTCATGAAAAATTTTTTTCTTCATTTTCGAATTTCAAAAAAACCGATCGGTCTACGCCTGGAATCATTTTAATGTTCTTATTATTTTACAACCGAATTTTTTTTTTTTTTTTTGGGTTCAAGAAAAAAAGGTCGATCTACGGGTAAAAATTTAAGGTTTATTCATTTTATTCCGATGGAAAAATAATTTTAAAAAAAAAATTTTTAAGCACGTTTTGATATTGATCGTTGCGTTAATGCGATAAGAAGAAAGTTATGTTCTTTTACTTTTCGAGAATGCGATCGGTCTACGCGTCGAACAACTCTGGTCGCGGTCGGTCTACGCGTGGATTATTTCCGAGGGCGATCGGTCTACGCGTCAACCCAATGTACATGCGATCGGTCTACGCGTCGAACAACCCTGGTCGCGGTCGGTCTACGCGTGGATTATTCCCGAGTGCGGTCGGTCTACGCGTAAACTCAATGTACATGCGATCGGTCTACGTGTGGATTTTAAAATCCTCTTTCGTTTTTCGATACCAATTTTTTTCATCAATTTATTAGAATAAATCTTAGGTCAAAATGGTTTTCGCGTTTCATGAAAAAAATTTTTTTTTTTTTCGAATTTCAGAAAAACCGATCGGTCTACGCCTGGAATAATTTTAATGTTCTTATTATTTTACAAACGAATTTTTTTTTTTTTTTTTTTGGTTTCAAGAAAAAGCGGTCGATCTACGGTCGAAAAATGAAGTTTTATTTATTTCATTTCGATGAAAAAATTATTTGAAAAAAAATTTTTTAACCACGTTTTGATATTGATTGTCACGTTAATGCGATAAGAAGAAAGTTATGTTTTTTTACTTTTCGAGAAAGCGATCGGTCTACGCGTCGAACAACTCTGGTCGCGGTCGGTCTACGCGTGGATTATTCCCGAGTGCGATCGGTCTACGCGTCAACTCAATGTACATGCGATCGGTCTACGCGTCGAACAACTCTGGTCGCGGTCGGTCTACGCGTGGATTATTTCCGAGTGCGGTCGGTCTACGCGTCAACTCAATATACATGCGATCGGTCTACGTGTGGATTTTAAATTCCTCTTTCCTTTTTCGATATCAATTTTTTTCATCAATTCATTAGAATAAATTTTAGGTCAAATTTTTTTTCGCGTTTCATGAAAAATTTTTTTCTTCATTTTCGAATTTCAAAAAAACCGATCGGTCTACGCCTGGAATCATTTTAATGTTCTTATTATTTTACAACCGAATTTTTTTTTTTTTTTTGGGTTTAAGAAAAAAAGGTCGATCCACGGGTAAAAATTTAAGGTTTATTCATTTCATTCCGATGGAAAAATAATTTAAAAAAAAAAATTTTTAAGCACGTTTTGATATTGATCGTTACGTTAATGCGATAAGAAGAAAGTTATGTTCTTTTACTTTTCGAGAATGCGATCGGTCTACGCGTCGAACACCTCTGGTCGCGGTCGGTCTACGCGTGGATTATTTCCGAGGGCGATCGGTCTACGCGTCAACCCAATGTACATGCGATCGGTCTACGCGTCGAACAACTCTGGTCGCGGTCGGTCTACGCGTGGATTATTCCCGAGTGCGGTCGGTCTACGCGTCAACTCAATGTACATGCGATCGGTCTACGTGTGGATTTTAAAATCCTCTTTCGTTTTTCGATACCAATTTTTTTTCATCAATTTATTAGAATAAATTTTAGGTCAAAGTGGTTTTCGCGTTTCATGAAAGAAATTTTTTTTTTTTTCGAATTTCAGAAAAACCGATCGGTCTACGCCTGGAATAATTTTAATGTTCTTATTATTTTACAAACGAATTTTTTTTTTTTTTTTTTGGTTTCAAGAAAAAGCGGTCGATCTACGGTCGAAAAATGAAGGTTTATTTATTTCATTTCGATGAAAAAATTATTTGAAAAAAAATTTTTTAACCACGTTTTGATATTGATTGTTACGTTAGTGCGATAAGAAGAAAGTTATGTTTTTTTACTTTTCGAGAAAGCGATCGGTCTACGCGTCGAACAACTCTGGTCGCGGTCGGTCTACGCGTGGATTATTCCCGAGTGCGATCGGTCTACGCGTCAACTCAATGTACATGCGATCGGTCTACGCGTCGAACAACTCTGGTCGCGGTCGGTCTACGCGTGGATTATTTCCGAGTGCGGTCGGTCTACGCGTCAACTTAATATACATGCAATCGGTCTACGTGTGGATTTTAAATTCCTCTTTCGTTTTTCGATATCAATTTTTTTCATCAATTCATTAGAATAAATTTTAGGTCAAATTTTTTTTCGCGTTTCATGAAAAATTTTTTTCTTCATTTTCGAATTTCAAAAAAACCGATCGGTCTACGCCTGGAATCATTTTAATGTTCTTATTATTTTACAACCGAATTTTTTTTTTTTTTTTTGGGTTCA
>CAXAQZ010000047.1:92500-95728 GCA_963971145.1 Sussaba pulchella
CGGTCGGTCTGCGGATGGATTATTTCCGAGTGCGATCGGTCTACGCGTCAACTCAATGTACATGCGATCGGTCTACGCAACGAACAACTCTGCCCGCGGTCGGTCTACGCGTGGATTTGAAATTCCTCTTTCGTTTTTCGATACCAATTTCTTTCATCAATTTATTAGAACAAATTTAAGGTAAAATTAATTTTCGCGTTTCATGAAAAAAAAAATTTTTTTTTTCGAATTTCAAAAAAACCGATCGGTCTACCCCTGGAATAATTTTAATGTTCTTATTATTTTACAACCAAATTTTTTTATTTCTTTTCGGGTTTAAGAAAAAGCGGTCGATCTACGGGTAAAAATTTAAGGTTTATTCATTTCATTCCGATGGAAAAATAATTTGAAAAAAAAAATTTTTAAGCACGTTTTGATATTGATTGTTACGTTAATGCGATAAGAAGGAAGTTATGTTCTTTTACTTTTCGAGAAAGCGAGTTTTTCGATACCAATTTTTTTTCATCAATTTATTAGAATAAATTTTTGGTCAAAATGGTTTTCGCGTTTCATGAAGAAAATTTTTTTTCTTTCGAATTTCAGAAAAACCGATCGGTCTACGCCTGGAATAATTTTCATGTTCTTATTATTTTACAAACGAAATTTTTTTTTTTTTTTTGGTTTCAAGAAAAAGCGGTCGATCTACGGGTAAAAAATGAAGGTTTATTTATTTCATTTCGATGAAAAAACAATTTGGAAAAAAAAAATTTTTTAACCACGTTTTGATATTGATTGTTACATTAATACGATAAGAAGAAAGTTATTTTCTTTTACTCTTCGAAAAAGCGATCGGTCTACGCGTCGAGCAACTCTGGTCGCGGTCGGTCTACGCGTGGATTATTCCCGAGTGCGATCGGTCTACGCGTCAACTCAATGTACATGCGATCGGTCTACGCGTCGAACAACTCTGGTCGCGGTCGGTCTACGCGTGGATTATTTCCGAGTGCGGTCGGTCTACGCGTCAACTCAATATACATGCGATCGGTCTACGTGTGGATTTTAAATTCCTCTTTCGTTTTTCGATATCAATTTTTTTCATCAATTCATTAGAATAAATTTTAGGTCAAATTGGTTTTCGCGTTTCATGAAAAATTTTTTTCTTCATTTTTGAATTTCAAAAAAAACCGATCGGTCTACGCCTGGAATCATTTTAATATTCTTATTATTTTACAACCGAATTTTTTTTTTTTTTTTGGGTTCAAGAAAAAAAGGTCGATCTACGGGTAAAAATTTAAGGTTTATTCATTTCATTCCGATGGAAAATAATTTAAAAAAAAAAATTTTTAAGCACGTTTTGATATTGATTATTACGTTAATGCGATAAGAAGAAAGTTATGTTCTTTTACTTTTCGAGAATGCGATCGGTCTACGCGTCGAACAACTCTGGTCGCGGTCGGTTACGCGTGGATTATTTCCGAGGGCGATCGGTCTACGCGTCAACTCAATGTACATGCGATCGGTCTACGCGTCGAACAACTCTGGTTGCGGTCGGTCTACGCGTGGATTATTCCGGAGTGCGGTCGGTCTACGCGTCAACTCAATGTACATGCGATCGGTCTACGTGTGGATTTTAAAATCCTCTTTCGTTTTTCGATACCAATTTTTTTTTATCAATTTATTAGAATAAATTTTAGGTCAAAATGGTTTTCGCGTTTCATGAAAGAAATTTTTTTTTTTTTCGAATTTCAGAAAAACCGATCGGTCTACGCCTGGAATAATTTTAATGTTCTTATTATTTTACAAACGAATTTTTTTTTTTTTTCTTTGGTTTCAAGAAAAAGCGGTCGATCTACGGTCGAAAAATGAAGGTTTATTTATTTCATTTCGATGAAAAAATAATTTGAAAAAAAATTTTTTAACCACGTTTTGATATTGATTGTTACGTTAATGCGATAAGAAGAAAGTTATGTTTTTTTACTTTTCGAGAAAGCGATCGGTCTACGCGTCGAACAACTCTGGTCGCGGTCGGTCTACGCGTGGATTATTCCCGAGTGCGATCGGTCTACGCGTCAACTCAATGTACATGCGATCGGTTTACGCGTCGAACAACTCTGGTCGCGGTCGGTCTACGCGTGGATTATTTCCGAGTGCGGTCGGTCTACGCGTCAACTCAATATACATGCGATCGGTCTACGTGTGGATTTTAAATTCCTCTTTCGTTTTTCGATATCAATTTTTTTCATCAATTCATTAGAATAAATTTTAGGTCAAATTTTTTTTCGCGTTTCATGAAAAAATTTTTTCTTCATTTTCGAATTTCAAAAAAACCGATCGGTCTACGCCTGGAATCATTTTAATGTTCTTATTATTTTACAACCGAATTTTTTTTTTTTTTTTTGGGTTCAAGAAAAAAAGGTCGATCTACGGGTAAAAATTTAAGGTTTATTCATTTCATTCCGATGGAAAAATAATTAAAAAAAAAAAATTTTTAAGCACGTTTCGATATTGATCGTTACGTTAATGCGATAAGAAGAAAGTTATGTTCTTTTACTTTTCGAGAATGCGATCGGTCTACGCGTCGAACAACTCTGGTCGCGGTCGGTCTACGAGTGGATTATTTCCGAGGGCGATCGGTCTACGCGTCAACCCAATGTACATGCGATCGGTCTACGCGTCGAACAACTCTGGTCGCGGTCGGTCTACGCGTGGATTATTCCCGAGTGCGGTCGGTCTACGCGTAAACTCAATGTACACGCGATCGGTCTACGTGTGGATTTTAAAATCCTCTTTCGTTTTTCGATACCAATTTTTTTTCATTAATTTATTAGAATAAATTTTAGGTCAAAATGGTTTTCGCGTTTCATGAAAGAAATTTTTTTTTTTTTCGAATTTCAGAAAAACCGATCGGTCTACGCCTGGAATAATTTTAATGTTCTTATTATTTTACAAACGAATTTTTTTTTTTTTTTGTTTGGTTTCAAGAAAAAGCGGTCGATCTACGGTCGAAAAATGAAGGTTTATTTATTTCATTTCGATGAAAAAATAATTTTTAAAAAAACTTTTTAACCACGTTTAGATATTGATTGTTACGTTAATGCGATAAGAAGAAAGTTATGTTTTTTTACTTTTCGAGAAAGCGATCGGTCTACGCGTCGAACAACTCTGGTCGCGGTCGGTCTACGCGTGGATTATTCCCGAGTGCGGTCGGTCTACGCGTCAACTCAATGTACATGCGATCGGTCTACGTGT